>ML790010.1:385931-396974 GCA_009831015.1 Picea engelmannii | reverse complement strand
CAGGAGGGATCATTAGAAATAAAGGCCAAGCAAATCCATATAGTTGAATTGGAGAGAAATATTATTTTCTTGGGAGAAGATCCTAAAAATTCCAAAGTTATGGGATATTTGATGAACCAAAAGGATAATTATATTAAGGTCTTGAAGAAAAATATCAATATTCTAGAGGTACAACATGTGCAAAAATCCTGAACTACAATCTAGCCATAGAGAGAAGGATAAGTTGTACCAACAATTGGTTGAAAGCCATAATATTCTAGAAAGGTTGCGAGCTCAAAATCATTCTTTGAAGGAGCATCAAGATCAGATTTTGCAAACATCCAATGAATCTAAAGTGTGGGTCATTCCTTTAGACATAGATGAGGGAATATCCAAGGTCATTTCATAATTAAGTGTGAAATAAATGGAGCTTGGCACTATTACAAACAAGCTCAAGTTCAATGGATCCAAGATAACATAGTTAGAGGAGAAAATCAAGAGGAGAGAAGTACTCTTGAATCAGGTTAATGCTACTAAAGAGAAATTTGAATAGTAATTGGATCACGTGGAGCTTAATGTTAAAGGAAAATCACCCTTGAAGGGATCCAAACACATGATTTGGGATCAAATATGAACTGCAGCTTTTCAGAATTGTTCCCAATTCTATTTGATTCAAGAGGAGCTTCAATTGGTTAGTGTGGTGTTTAAAAACATCAATAAAATAGATGCAAATATGGGAGGAAATGTGTAAATGGATAATAGTATAATCACGTGTTTAAATAACAGTTCCAATGAGGAGCTAAGAGACCTTAACATAGATGACATAACCAACATCATCATGGATGTCAAAAAGGTCCTTGCCAAGAAGTGATTGATGCATAATGCGGATAATAATACCCATGAACTTACTGTATATATTGCCTCCTTCAAGAAAATATTCAGTGAGATGATCAACCATGGATTTCCTACCTTTTGGCATGGTAATGGATACCTTTATGCATATAAAAACTATCTGAAGGTCTTGGATGATAGGAGAAATTATGATAGCATATTTTCAAAGCTTGAAGGACCCCTTAAAGGCCAAGATGTGATGGATATGTTGGTTGGTGATTTTGCACTTTTGTACACCTTGAAAATTATTTTTAAGAATCTCCCTCAACCATCATATGAGAGGTATATTGATTTATATTAGGTGACCAGGAACCTCAATAAACAAGAATACCTAATGGGAGAGGTGTGGAAGAAGATGTGTCAATATGTAAAGCTACCAATTCCAATACAAGGGAAACAAGTGGCATTTTCCCACCTCATCGTGAACAATTTTGTTACTAATACTTACATGTGTAACAGTAAATTTTTACTAAATAAAAACACTTCAAGAAACAAGAAGTAGTTTCAAGAATAAAGAAGCATGAAATGGTTTTAAGAAGTTGTTTTCACATCTAAGGGAAACTCTAAAGGATTCATAAGGTGCATTGTAAAAAGGATCAGCAGATAGAGAGGAAAAGAGTATATTTTTCTCAAAGTTCAGAGATCAACCCAACTCCAGGCACAAGACATATTATGAAAAGAAAAGGACATATGGTTTTTGCTAGTTTCTTAACCTAGAAACCCTCATTTCTATCCTCCTTCTGATCACCAACTATCTTGCCAAGAGTTTCCCTTTATATTCTCTTTGGTATTGTGGTGACTTCAGTGTCAAGAACATCCTTATAGCAGGAGTCGAGGTGGAGGAATCTAGGATCTCTTTCAATAGGGCAGCGATGCATAGGAAAGGTAAAGGTTGTAACTACCTTGTTTTTTTTCATTAATAATACATAAAAATCATTCCTTCCAAGTATATTGTGTTATTATTGTTCATATTTGCAATTCTTTTGTTTACATTTTAGTGGAATACTAATTGTTTCGATTGTTTTCGTTATTTTTTTCATAGAACTAATGGGTAGTTATTATTATAACTACCTTCATGTATAGATGTACTTTTCCAAGGTCCTTGTAGGTTAAAAAAAGACAGTTGGGAAGGAGCGAAAGGACTCCATCTATCAGAAACAACACCTAACATTGGGATCCTGGTGTGTTGATTTTCCTCTTTCTTCCAATAATTAGTCATTTCTGTCAAATTTGGTTATTATATCTTAGTGTTATCACTGGAAAATGGCTCACTATAAATATAGGCAATGGAGGAAGAAACAGTTAACACAAACAAAGAATACTACCAATACGTATAGAAGGATTGCACTCAGTTTGGAAAGACAATCATAAAACTATATAAAAGTGGTTTTGAAAATCCACGCACACATCTGCGCAATCTAACAAGGTGTATGATGCACATAGTGCATGAATGACAGTCAAAAGACTGGCACAAACACACAAATGACGCATTGATGAGTTTGTTTGGGCCTTAACCACTTTTGGGATGAAGGGGATCTCCCCCATACCCAAAATCACTCCCAAATTTCACCTTGGGATCACTGAAAAGGATGGGAGGTACCTCTAAGGGCCTCCCATTCACATTTGAAACTAGTTTGGAAAAATATTTCCATCCTCCTATAAATAAAGGGCCATTGTATGAAAAAAATAAGAAGTATTTGAGTATTGTTATGCTTCTCATTTTTAGCTTTCGGAATCCATCTTCCTCTTAGAAATCTTTGGGCATCCATAGCAAATGTTAGGAATCTCTCCTCTTGAGTAGTCCATCACTCTTTTCTTCACCATTTTCCTTTATTAGCCATTGATAGTAGAAAGAAGACTTTGTAATTGGGGACTCAAGAGCCTTCCCAAGGAGGAAGAGGGGACTCATAAGTTTCCATATTTATCCAAGGAATATCAATTAGAAGATCAATTTACTTGGTATATCTCTCTTGTGTTTTCTTTGTGCATTCATTTCAAGTTATTACTAACTTAATTTAGATTTATTTCATTGTTGTTTATTTCTTGTTTCTTTATGTTAATTGAGCCACTAACCAACTAACTCTTTGTTGTTCTTTTTGGATAGTCTAACTAGATAGTTAAGGGACCTCCTTTTGCTCACTCTTGTGACAAAAGGAACCCAACACTTAGTTTGGTATTTTGTATCGAATTTACTTCTTATATGGTCATTGGTATGCTATAGTAAGCCCACTACTGTAGGGGATTTTCCCTGAAAGAAATCATGGGTGCATCTAACCAGATGTTGAGGAATTTATATCATTTTGTTTCATATGGTGTACATTCGCACAGCACGTCTCTACATTACTAATTTATTTGTAGTGGTCAACCACAGGTTCAACGAGACATGATATTTGACTAGGATATTGGTTGACTAAGACTCGACCAGTAATGATAGTCGACTGKAATTTTTCGACTGCATAGCTATTATCCATCACCTGGTGTTTCAACGAAGATCTATTGTTGATACTTTGATCYATCGGTTGTGCTTAATAGGGGTATTAATTGAAGTTGTTGACGTGTAAACCCAACTAATGTGCTTGTATTTKTTTAGACAGACCAAACCATGTTTGAATGTGTTGATCAGAAGATGTACTTCTTATTATTATATCTAATACAGAGACTGTTTGGATACAAAAACTATATAGTTTGGTGGAGACTATGGCTTGACAAAGACTGATTACATTATAATTTGCAACTAGTTTGCAATGGATGAATTCATTTTTTTCCTTGATCCATGTTGATGGTGATCAGAATTCCTCAAGATTTTTTTTGTATCGTCTTGTGATCATATTTTTCATTTAGACCAAATTCAAGTGGGAAATAAGTGGAATTGTTTTTCCTCCAAGCTAAGTTTACGATGGGGTGTTGGAACATGTGGTTCCATGGTAAACCTCACCTTGTCAGTTAAGTAGGTCAAACAATTATTTGGGTCGATGATTGACTAAATTGATGGTTGCCCAGGTGCATTTAGGATCCCATATCCACGTTTTATGGACATGTGCAATTGACTCCACCCGAGATTTCTAGTTTGGTCCATGGTCAAAACCTATTTATAGACTATCCTTGTGATCGGTCTACTACATCATCAAGAGATATATTTCTTCTCTCATGGAGCATGTTTGTGCTTCAGTAAAATGGTTTCTTTAGACACCACCACTACTCTCGGATCCATTATCCTCTGTGGTTAATGTCTATCCCAACACAGGAAACTAGTATCTGGATGAAAACTACACTCTTGTAAAAATTTATGGTTTTGAGCAAGAACCATACAAGCTTCCAGTCTTTTTGACTCCTAGGATATTTCCCTTCGAGTATATGAGGAAAAGGCTTGTATGAGATCACTATCATTTTTCCGAGCGTATGTAGGCTACCACTTTCAATCTACCTAAATAAGTAGGCCCTTTCCTAGTCAAGTTGAGGACTGCACTAAATGTTGTTGAATACATGTTACAATAGTTGGATTTTGAGAAAGAAAGAAAATGGATATATGATCCACATAGTGTAATTGTTACAAGGAAACATTTATATAAATACCATCCAAAACCTATTGTTGAGAGCACTACCAACCTAGATTGATGGGAAGAGGTAAGGAATATTTTAATGGTAGAAGTTCAAAAGTTAACTACTAATCAATTAGGGGATCCAGTAAAGTCTCTCAAGACACATCAAAATAAATAATTGCTAATTTGGAAGAGGGCCTTCTCATATTTTCAATATGATATGGAAATTTATGAACAGAAGAATCAAAGACCAGAGAGTGATGAAGGACTAGATACACAAGATGTCCTTACTATTGTTTTGGACAAGGGAAAAAAACATATTGCATATCATAGAGGGATCCAGTGAAGAAGGTTCAACTCTTGAAACCTCCACTATATCAATTGAACATATCCCATCATCCCTCTTATCAGTAGGGGAAGCTATAATTGTTGCCAGATAAGGAGCCTCTCAGAAGTAGCCTTCTCTTTTCACTCACTACTTGAACATAAGGAGTAAAAATTAAGATATAAGAATAGAGTTGTGTCCTTAAGTAACATCTCAAACAAAGTTTCTCTCTGTTATCGATTATCAGCAAAATACTCTTAATTTGATTGTGCTAGAATAAAAGGTGTGAAAACTCCTTACTCCTACAGACTATAAGGCCACCTAGCTAAAGGTCAAGATGGGAAGTATTCGACCTGGAGACATGTTTGTAAATTTTAAACCTATGAAGTAAATAAATGCATACATATTCTAATAAAAATATAAATTAATCAATGGATCACACACATAGTACACAAAGATTTACACTGGAAACCCTTAACCGAGAGAAAACCAACCTTGCTTGGTGTCACATCTCTCAACTCTTCATTGTATTAATTTCACCATTCAAAATACAATATATGAATAATATTTTAGGTATTTTACAGCGACCAAAACTCTAATCCCTTAATCTAGGATTAATTTAGAAAACCGCTAAAAATAGAAAAAACTACCCAAAAACAATTTCGGGGTGTTTCCTCGAATGCTCTTCATAACCAAGGGGGGGGGGGGGGATCTTGCCCCCTGACACCCCCTAGGAAATCACCTAGCACACATGCCCACAAAGAGAGACAAGTGATGGGATCGTCATATGTAGTCAAAAAATCTAACATGGCCCCACACACACATGCAAAGAATATAAAATCTACCCAACATGGTTGAGCTACATCGAAAAACCAATGATATGATGTACAAAGGAGTGTTCCAATCTTTTGATAGTGAAAATAAGATGAGGGATATGGTCATCAAAGTTGAAATATAGTTGAAGCAGGAGGGATCATTAGCAATAAAGGCCAAGCAAATCCAAATAGCTGAATTGGAGAGAAATATTATTTCCTTGGGAGCAAATCCCAAAAATCCCAAAGTTGTGGGATATTTGATAAACCAAAAGGATAATGATATTAAGGTCTTGAAGAAAAATATCAATATTCTAGAGGTACAACATGTGCAAAAATCCTAAGGTAAAATCTAGCCATCAAGAGAAGGATAAGTTGTACCAACAATTGGTGGAAAGTCATAATATCATTGAAAGGTTGCGAGCTCAAAATCATTCTTTGAAGGAGCATCAAGATCAACTTTTGCAAACATCCAATGAATCTAAAGTGTGTGTCATTCCTTTAGACATAGATGAGGGAATATCCAAGGTCATGTCAAAATTAAGTGTGAAATAAATGGAGCTTGGCACTGTTACAAACAAGCTCAAGTTCAATGGATCCAAGATAATAGAGTTAGAGGAGAAAATCAATAGGAGAGAAATACTCTTGAATTAGGTTAATGCTACTAAAGAGCAATTTCAATAGTAATTGGGTCACGTGAAGCTTAATGTTAAAGGAAAATCACCCTTGAAGGGAGCCAAACACATGATTTGGGATCAAATATCAACAACAACATTTCATAATTGTTCCCAATTCTATTTGATTTAAGAGGAGCTTGAATTGGTCATTGTGGTGTTTAAAGACATCAATAAAATAGCTGCAAATATGGGAGGAAATATGTAAATGGGTAATAGTATAATCACATGTTTAAATAGAAGTTCCAATGAGGAGCTAAGAGACCTTAACATAGATGAAAAAACCAACATCATCATGGATGTCAAAAAGGTCCTTGCAAAGAAGAGATTGATGCATAATGCGGGTAATAAGGCCCATGAACTTATTGGAGATATTGCCTCCTTTAAGAAAATATTCAGTGAGATGATCAACCATGGACTGCCTACCATTTGGGATGGTAATGGATACCTTTATGCATATAAAAAAAATATGAAGGTCCTGGATGATAGGAGAAATGATGATAGCATATTTGCAAAGCTTGAAGGACCCCTTAAAGGCCAAGATGTGATGGATATGTTGGTTGGTGATTTTGTATTGTTGTACACCTTGAAAATTGTTTTTAAGAATCTCCCTCAACCATCATATGAGAGGTATATTGATTTATATGAGGTGACTAGGAACCTCAATAAACAAGAATACCTAATGGGAGAGGTGTGGAAGAAGATGTGTCAATATGTAAAGCCACCAATTCCAAGACAAGGGAAAAAAAGTGGCACGTGTCCCACCTCATCATGAGCAATTTTGTTACTAATATTTACATGTGTAACAATATTTTTTTACTAAATAAAAACCCTTCAAGAAACAAGAAGTAGTTTCAAGAATAAAGAAGCAAGAAATGGTTTTAAGAAGTTGTTTTCACATCTAAGGGAAACTCTAAAGGAGTCATAAGGTGCATTGTAAAAAGGATCAACATATAGAGAGGAAAAGAGTATATTGTTCTCAAAGTTCATAGATCAACCCAACTCCAGGCACAAGACAAATTATGAAAAGGAAAGCAACAGGATTATAGGGATTTAATGGATTTTTGTTGTATCAGTCTATAAACTCCACCTGTATTATTCTCATTGTAATTCTTTCTTGAGAAACCATACCTTCCATTCTAACAATGTATGTTGAAAGTTCATTAATAAAATCTTCAAGAAGCAAATTAGCACCATATATGTTGTAAATGTGTGTGTGATAATTATGTGCTTGAAGTTGATTTCGTGTGTATGACCAATTTCCTTCCATTTTCGTTTGATGCACTCGAATGTATACATAAATTTGCTGCTATATTTGAATGTTTCAAATTTTAAGTTGTTCTTAAGCATATACCTTCAATAAACCCAAATACATTGTTTTTGAAACTATTGAATTCTAATTTGCTCGAGACATTTTCTTCATAAAAAATTACAAGATTTATTTACAAAAATACCTTGTATCTACATGTGTTTCCTTCACAAATTCATTCATTCATTAAACCCTAATTGTGATACACAAAAGGGAAATTTCTCATTTAGGCTGAGAGTTTACCTAATCATCTTGTCTCAAATATTTTAAGACTTGTGAGGAATTACTAAGAATTTATTAAAATCATTTATTCTGCAAATTAACTTTAAAATAAAATATGAGTTTTAGCTCCAAGGATCCTCGACATAGTTCCATTAACAACCTAGAACATCTGAAGGAATATTAACACAATCAATAATTACTTTTTAGCACACAAATCATATTGTTATATCATATAATAATGTTTTTATGACAATTAAATACTCACCTTATAATGTAGCCAATGCCCTAGAAACCCTTAAAGAAAAAATCAACTTTTCAGATCTTCTCTAAGTTCAAAAACAACAACAAAACCTCAATAAAGTGTTGGCTATTCTTGTTTTACAAATTGTAAATATTGGGGCAATGACATATTTAGTTGCCAATGTTTCTTAATTAGAATAAAAAATTCAAAAAGAGGTTAATATGGAAACCATGACATGTCATGAGTCTAAATATCCTCCCTTTTATATGTCTAAGTGAATCATGGGAAAAATTACTCATTCTTGCTTGGATGATGAAGGATCATGTCCTAATATAATGTCTAAAGTGATAATGGAAAAACTTGGCCTCATGTACACTAGTGAAGCTAAGAATGTGCTTACCTTCAATAAAAAGGTTCAACCATCCATGAAGAAAATTAAGGATATTACCTCAGCCATGTGCTCTCACCCGGATATTTAGACCATTTGTGATTTCCAAGTGGCTGACATGGAGGTATGTAATTTGTCTATGATCCTAGGGCATGAATGATATGATCGATGGTTACTTAAGACTTAATGGTTCACATATGAGTATCCCCCATGAGTATCCCCATGATTGTAGAAATATTATCATATTAAGGGAACTAAGAAATGTCCCCTACATTGAAAATACCTTGGGTTTTGAGATGAATTATATCAAGACTAGTCTTGGTACCTATGATGATTCTTTCCTTGTCCAATTTGGGCTCGATAAATATCAGATTTGCAATTTACAGTTTGATGGTGCTTATTCTTGTGAAGATAGTGGTGTTGAAATTATGTTGTACTCCCCATTAGATAAACCTCGTCAGTTTTCTTACAAGCCAAATTTTGCATGTGCTAACAACATTATTAAACTCAAAGCTTTGTGTCTATGTATAAAAAAATATTTAAAAATGGGCTATGCACATTTGCAGGTTTTGGGAGATTCAAAATTGATCATAAATATGGTTAAAAGGGTACATAAGCATACTAAGAAAAATTTTAACCTTGGCATAATCCAAGACTCCATTCCCCTTGAGAAGGATGATAATTAAACAAAAATAAAGGCCCGAGAGCTCCAAATTCGATTACGTAATAAGGAACTTCATAAAATGTGAGATGCAAATGTGATATTCCTAGTTCACTACTCAAAGTGGATTGATAATTTCGTTCTAGTTCAGAAAAGGAAAGGTGATATCCAACTTTACGTGGACTTAGAGAGATGAATTGGGTTAGGTATCCAATTTAGAAATGATTTCCCTTATTGATATTTGTTTTTCTTATAATCGTATTAAAATGAATTCGAAGGACTATTTTAAAACCTTTTTTACCGCAAGGTGGGGGGCTTTTGTATATCGTTGAATGCCTTGTGGTATAATTAATGTAGGTGCTACCTTTTAGTGGGAAATGAACATTACTTTTGATGATCTAACATGTGTAATTATTCATATTTTCCTTGGTTTCATATCCATGCATTCTAAGAAAAAAGAAATGATCGCTTTGACCATCTTAAGTAGGTTTTTTTAGATGTCATTTTGTTAAACCTAGAAAATTTTGTTTTTGTTTTAGTGTACCTAAATGAAAGTTGTTGGGATACATTGTCTCAAAGGATGTTGTAAGCATCAATCATGAGGGAGTGGCTATTATACAAAGGCTACCAACTCCCACTTCTAAGAAATCCATTTAAGCTTTTATGGGTAAAATCATTTTTTGTTTGTAATTTTGTACCTAATTTTATCCAAATTATTATGCCCATACAATTGCTATTAAGGAAAGAAGTAGATTTTTGATGGAACCAAAGTGCTCGACAGTTATTTAAGTTCATTAAAAATGCTATCACTTATCCCTTGAATTATTCAAACCTAACTTCTTAAGAGATTTTTTGAATTATACAAATGCTACCAAACTAGTTGTTTCAACCATACTTGTGAAACTTGATGATGAAAAAATGGAGAGAGATGTAGCCTTCATGAGTCAAAGTTTGACTAAAAATGAGGTTAAATACTCTTTAATCAAGAAACATGCATTGGCCCTTCTCATTGCATGGATAAAAATCAGAAATTATGTTCTTAGAAAATACAATTATCAAGGTCCTCTTCCTACTTACTGTTAAGTACTTACTATCTCTCAAACATTTCTATAGGGAAAAATGATAAATTAGATTGCTAAAATTTTGGAATTTGACCTTAAAATTGTGGTTGCAAAGGTCATTAAAGGTAGAGGCTTAACTTTGTTTCTAGCTAAAAATTCTCATGATGAATATCTTAGTAGCCACAAAGATGAAGATTTGTCACTTTCTATGTTTGATCTTGAAAGTAATAATATAGATTATGATGTAAATGTCTATCCTTAGGATCGTGACAATATATTTTATCTACATAACTAGCAATGTCCTTCCCACTTGAAAACCAACAAAAATACAAGGTTAAGGTCAAAAAGTACTAAGGATTTCCTATTGAACGATTGTTTGTTTTATATGCATGTTGATGGAATGCTACTCCGACGTGTTGGGTGTTGATTAAGGTTAGTTGTCATTGATGTCAACCCTTGAAGAAAGCCCCGCAACACAAAGGTTTGGGTAATGGACCCAATATTGTTTGATGTAAATATGTCTCATTATTGTCTTGTCATGTTTGATAACAAGTAAATATGGATGAACTCCAAAGTGGTCCCCTTATGGTGAAAGCCCTCACGGAAAGATGTTTTTCGGAGTAAGAGAACCCATGCTTAATTGTGGAATAATGAGATCAAGGACAATGAATTTTTCAGGTAAACTATCCTAGATAGATAGTTCTTGTCATTCCATTTCCGGTGGTATGTGGAACGTCACATAACTCCTCACGGTTAGAGAGTTATGGCCATGAGAAGTTGGAGACCCCGGGTTTGGGTAATGGACCCAATTTTGTTTGATGGATAACAGTATGAGTTATGATATATTTTTAGATAATACTATTCTATATGGATATTACATGTCATTCCATTTATGGTGGTATGTGGAATGTCACATAACTCCTCACGACTTGAGAGTTATG
>ML790010.1:321478-365616 GCA_009831015.1 Picea engelmannii | reverse complement strand
TGGTGGTGCTTTCATATCTAGAGAGGTGTTAAGACTCTGCCAACAATACAATATAATTTTATCAATATATTCTCCTTATTACCCATAAGGAAATGGATTACCTGAATCCACCAATAAAAATAGGATGAAAATTATAAAAGACATTATTGGTGATAAACCTCATGAATGACACTTAAAACTAACACATGCCTTTTGTGATGATATGATAATAACCAAAATTAGTACACGTGAGACACCCTTCCACTTGGTGTGTGGACAATATGTAATCATTTAAAGTAAGTTAGAAATTTAAACCTATTGATTAGCCTTCCAGATTGAGGAATTGGATAGCAATCCAATAAATTATAGGTTTAATGCATTACTAGACTAGTAAGAGCAACAAAAATATACAACTTAAAATATGAAAAAGGGGAAAAGTGTTGTAGAAAATATCATGACAAGAAAGCAAAGGATAAGTCATTCAGATTTGGCCAAAGAGTCTTGTTCTGATATTGTGGTCATGAATACAATGCTAAATATACTCAATTATAGAAGCTATGGTTATGACCATTTACCATCGCTCAAAGTCTAGAGAATAATGATTTTTGTTTAAAGGATAGCCAAGACAGATTTGTATTCACGTACTATGAATAGATCTATCCCAAGGCCCTAATATTCTATTGAAATAACACAATTGTAGAACTAACAAAAAAAATTATAGAACATAAAAGATATATAATTTCTTATTACACATATGCAATTTTCACTTATTGTTTTAATTTTTCAAGATGATTTATTTTTCTGTTTGGTTTGATAGGTTTGATTTTTTGTTTATTTTCATGGTTGGATTATGTATGCATATTTAGATTTTAGCATCTTTTCCTTCTTGTATTCTAGGTGCATTCATTTTGGTTACAACTTTTTCATGGATGCTCCAATAAGGTACCCATACAGTTAAAAATCCCTTAGACAAGTTTCATATATTATTTACTCACTCAAGTCTATTGGTTTATATATGACATGATTTGTTAATCTTTGACATGGAAAGTTTATACTATGAGATAGAGATAGAATTGTTGAGGGGTTCCTAATTCTCAGCTTGGGAAAGTGAAATGCTTGATGATTCTGTAAGGTTTTTTGTTTCTTCATATATCTTACATGCCTAAAACCCAAGTTAAAGATGATACAATTTAATCATTATACCAGATATCATCTCAAGTGATGTTGCTAGATGTTGAATTTGAAAATAGTTAACATGACACAATTGTGAAGTATCATAGTGAAGAGGCCTAATGCGAAATTTTAATTTTCAAGTTCTTCTCACATGCTAAAATTTCCCATTCCATTTGACATATACACATAAAAAAAAAAATTAAGATTTTGTTTTGGATCCTTTCATTTATTTCCTAGAGCTAACTTGTGTCTATTTATTGATCTTATTCTGATTCACTAATTTTGTTTGGATATACATGAGATTTCCATCCTTTGTCTCACAGTGGCAACATAACACATAGAAAATCATAGAAAATTATACATGCATCTATTAGGTTGTGAGCCAGAAGGAAAGACAATATTGAATACAAATATGGAAAATATTGAAATGATGTGTAAGTGGTTGGACCATGATATCTTCAAGTAAAAAACAAATTGATCCAAGAATTTCTATGAGATCTTTCTCTACAAAAATCTATGATGAGGATATTTTACTAACGCTTAATCGCATGTGAACATGAGAAAATAATCATTAAGCATTGCATATGAATGTGAGAAAAATTGTCATAATTATGTGAATATGTGTAATTAAATATCTACTTAATCAAGTGATAATGCAATCAAAACTCACACATATAATTTGACACCCATGTGTTAACAGAGTTCACCAGACTCTTCTATCTACATCTTTGGATCTGCTTGGAATACAAATCACTTTAGTTTCCTTCCTTTATATAGGGTTGAAACCTTTTCACAAAATGTGTTACATGCTCCTTATAGGGATGAAACTCAAAGCAACCTTCTCTTACACAAAGAACTTAAGGCTCTCACATAAGTGACATTTCTTCATACACCAGAAGGACTACATTCCTCACAATGCAAAGCTCTATCTCTCCAAAGGGCCTCTTCCACAATGCTTACATAAGGAATTTATATAGTTTCCCTCTCTCCATAATTCAAGAAGACAAGATCCGCAAATTTAGGATCTAAATAACAACTCAAGGACAAAAATGAGAAAACATCTCAACCAACCTATGATACCTTTAACTTCCCCTAGAGATTAGGAAACCACTTATGATACAATGAGGAAGAATCCAAAACCAACTCATGAGATTCTCATCCTCTTCTTGAGAATGGAAAATCTAGTTGTGAGGTTGATTCTCACACAAAACTAATTTCCCCTTAAGACTAGGAAACTCATTTGTGAGGTGGTTTCTCACAAAAAACTAATTTCTCTTTTTATAAATTAAATGAAAAATACATGACTAATTTCCACTCACTTCAAGTATTAATCATTTTCCCCATTTGAATAAACAATACATGAGCTTCTCACACTCATTTAAAGTATTATTCATTTTTACGATTTAAATGAATCATAAATCATTCTTTTTTAAAATTTGTCACCTATCATCAATTAACATTTTAGTTATTTTCTCCATGGTGTGAAAAGTAATGAATCCTTGTGTGGATATACTCCTAGATCATACCTCCCCACAAAAATCACGTTTGGTCCTCCAAAAGTTAGAGAGAAACTTGAATATCCGCAAACAACTTCTAGGAAGAGTCTTACACTCCAAGATGCACTTCCCCACTACTCGATCTGCATACAAATGTCTATGAAAGGCAGCACCCTTATTCTCCTTCACCTTTGTGCCTCGGAATGAGGATGCATATGCCAACACTTGCATCAGTGCAATTTGTATTTGATTCCTTGATATGCATAACAAATTTATATGAAAGGCCACACCCTTCTTCTCCTTCACCTTGGTACTTCAGAATGAGGATGTTGATACCAACACTTGCATCAATGCAATTTTGTAGCTGAAAATACATGGATTACAACTTTTCAAATCAATACCATACTTTCCAAGAGTTTATAAAATACTCATGGACAAGTTTACAATGATTTCCAAAATAGGCCTAGGAAAAAATAATGCCTCACTCAACAGTGGCTACAAGACCCATTACAATTTTCAACAAGGATTTAGGAATAAAACAAAATGCCTCTCACTCCCCTTGTCACTCAAGAGTGGCTATAAAACCCCTTACAATGTTTCAACATCAATTTTAAGGAAACATGCTCATTACCATCACACTTGTCTCGCAATTTTGAAACTTTTGACTATAAACATGACTACGTTTTGTCGAAGTCTCAAAATGGCCTCTTATCACACCATTTCGGTTTACATGCAAGTCTCAAACAAATGAATTTCCTGCAATAATTCATATCTCGTTGCCTTTCTGTAGCACTCAAAGATCAACAGAATCTGCAACATTCATTCATCCTCTTGCAATTTCCAAAAAGAGGAAAAAACCATAAATGCGTGAAACTTACATTGGGTATCATGCCAAGATGCTCAATTGGCTACTCAAATATCAGCGAAAATAGCACCAGCAATTTTGTCTCGTTATTCTACAACTTTTGACTATAAACTTGACCTTGTTTTGAAAGGTGCAAATCTGCCTCAAAAAATGTGCCAAAACATTAATGGAAAGCGTGGGTTTCTGCCATGAGTCCTTAGATCCATAAATGGTCTACAACATTGGACTCACCTCAAGAAATCGTGCAAAAAAAACTATAATTTCATCAAATTCCGTCACTGTCACTTATGGGCTCCCTACCTCGAAATTTTTGCCACAGCACTCTGTACCCTGCAATTAATGTGGCTATGCATTGAAAACCATTCATGTACAGATGGGTGCACTGGATCCTCCTCCATGGATGAATGATTTGAGTCTAAATAATGAAACTCGAGTCGACTTTACAAAGTCCCAGTCAGGCGATTTGGTTATCAGATAGTGGTCAAAGATTTAGGGTGGAGGTCATGGATTCAAACCCGCAGCCTCCCAAACTTCTTATCCTCCAAACTTAAAAATTCCTGTTATATTTTGATCTGACGTTATATTGGAATATCCCTCCAAGAATCTCTTTGGAATATCGTTGGTTATCGGTTGGTCTGGTCACCACATCCAACGTCGGCCAATCCAGTGGCTGGTTTATATAATTTTTTTGGTTTCAGAGGGTTATTAGGTATCTAAGGGGTGCCATGCGGCACCCCATGATTGAGCCACATGGTACCTCTTCATTGGTCGGTCAACAAAAAATCGGTTTTAGAATCACCATACAGTGGATACGTCATTGATCGAGTCAGTGACCCAGTCAGCAACACGTCAATGCCAAATCATCGATCTAATCAGTGCCATGTCATCACCGTACTTTCACATCATCTGTTGTACATTCTAGTCAGTTGACACATCATTGCCACATCATCAATCATACTACCCAGTCAATCGACACATCAGCACCACGCCACTTCTATACTGCTATGTTATCAGCCTACGTCAGTGCCACGTCACCTCTATACTTCCATGTGGCATCTATACAGTCTAGTCACTCTATTGATGTCATCACTATACAACCATGTCAGTATCTATACTGCCACATGGAGTCTGTATGGATACCACGTGGCACATTTTTACTGGTCCACATGGACCCCTAAAGGTGCCAAAAATTCATGGCGTGTGGTAGTTTGTGGTGCTACCACATTAGCATGCTAATGTTATGGTTGTTGAATTTTCAATGAGCTATGGCTCATGCATTTTGTTTAAATTTTACTTGAACCATAACTACTGCAGCAAACCAAGATCACAAGAAGAATAACCATGCACAAGAACACAAGAAGTATCCTGGGAAACCCTTCTCAACAAGGGAAGAAAACCCATCCAATCATTTGTTATATTCTTCAAGAGAAAGACCTCCCACACCATCACCAAACCTAACACATAAGAGGGTGTTGTAATTTTCATAATTTCATACCACAACTTCTGAAATCATGAGATGACATAATGATAAGTGTGTTTCCTCAATGAGGATTCACCTTTATTTATATAAGACTTATCACATCAAATGATGTGTCTATTGGCACAATAGAGCCAACCTCAATATCTCAAAATATAATTAATAATTACCATATTAATTATATTTTACATTATGGTGGGGTCGACCTATACCCTTTACATCAAAAATAGGATTACAGGTAAGTTTGACTCTTGTACAATATAGAAAGGGATATCATACACCCACTAATTCTTCGACACTAGGGGCACATCCATCTGTGCTCAGCCATAGGGATGTCCACATCTTTATCTCATTGCATCTCACAGGAGAACCATACTCACTAGTGCTCAACCACTAGGATCATGTTCACCTGTGCTCAGCCACAGGCATGTCCAACTTAGTAGATCTTCTTTCTCACTATGTTACACAGGAGAATCATCTGGAGTATCACATCATCTCAAATCTCTTCATAGAGGAGGCTAATACATCGTTTCATCTCTATCTCAGAACGATGCACCCAACTCATGGGATTTTCCACATGTTCACCTGTGCTCAGTCGCAGGCATGTCTACCTCAACAAATCTTCTTTCTCACTATGTTACACATGAGAATCATCTGGAGTATCATCTCAAATCTCTGCACAGAGGAGAACAGTAAACCCATCACATGGGTTCCTTCACCCCTCACAGGGATACACAACATTCCTTCTCCGTCTCAGAGAGGAACCACACACCCAACTCTTGGGCTTCCTCACCCCACACAGAGGCACACAGTGTTCCTTATCTGTCTCAGAGAGGAACCACACACCCAACTCATGGGCTTTCTCTCAGGTCGACTCACTCAGTCTGTGTCCTGGAGGATGTCTCACGTAGTTGTAATCATCAACACTCCCTCTCAGCTAGGGAGGCATTCTCCACCAAGCCAAGTCTCTCATGGAATTACTCGAACTTCATCTTGGTTGTAATCATCAACACTCCATCTAATATAGGGAGGTAATCTTCACCAAGTCAGTTTCTCATGGAAGTACTCGAACTTCGTATTGGCAAGAGGTTTGGTGAAGATATATGCAATCTTCTCATATGTAGGAAGGTAATGCACATGTACTACTTTCCTTTGCAACATTTCTATGATATAATGATATTTTATCTCAATGTGTTTTGATCTATCATGAAACACAAGGTTCTCAGAGAGATTCACACAGCTATGGTTATCACTGTTAAGTACCTGAATAGATCTGAAGATGAATCTCAAAATAAACCCACAATATCAACAAGAAAAACTCAAACCATTCACCAAATACTAAAAACAAGAAATAGACAAAACCCTTGAGGTAGGGTAACATCATATATTAATAGTTAAGGAAGGATAACACTCCTAAAGCAATGCTTGATACATTCACAATATTCTTCATTATGTTTCATTACATTGCTTACACTTCTTTATATAGCTCTCTCTATCTCCTATGAACCTTCTATAGAGCCTTCTCACATTTATTACATTTAACTACCATAGTGGACCTTTATTAATATAGTGGACCTAGTCATTGAATGCCAACATTCTCATATTATTAATATAGTGGACCTAGTCCACCTTACATTGAATTCCCATATTCTCATATATTAAATGACTTCCACTAATAATACATAACCACATTCCCATTGGGTACCTCCCTAGGCACCCCATATTACCTCCCTAGGTATACTACATTCCATCCCCCTTCACATGTTTCTTCCTCAAAACATGAGAAGAAACCATACAATATGACTGGCTGAGCAATATAGCCAATTGGTACCAAGTACAACCATCCATACATCCCAATGGAAGTCAAACATAATGTCCATCTGATTCCTTTCCACCCGAATCTTTCTTTGCATCATGTCGAGGTTGCCATGGGATTGTTTATGTAGCCTGAGCTCCTCCCTTAGTATCGGTAGTCCTCCATGCACCTCTTGATTGGTTTCTTGTCTAATGCCCTATTGGTGCATAAATGTGTTGATGCACACGCCCTAGCCTTGATGATTGTTGTGTCTCTATATGATGTGGATGGATATATACAACAACTATAGGAATCTGTTCTTTTTTCTTCAAATCTTCAACACTTTGTGCCTTTGAGTCAATGACTGCCTTAGCTTCTTGATTCTGTCCTTCCTGTAGTTTTTCTTCATCTCCTTCTGTAGATTTTGTCTCTGGTTCAACTTCAGACTCGACAATAACTTCTTTGCTAGCCTCCATGAGCCCATATTTCTTACTAAGAGACACATCCTGCAATGTGATTTTCTTTTTCTTGTGCCACAAATTCAAAAACTTCTTTTTCACATTAATATTAATGGTACCCACTGATTCTATCCAAGGATATCCCAAAATAATATCCACTTCATCCATATCCATAACATAAAAATAAGAATGAAACGCATATTTATCCATACTAACCTTCAAATCTTTAAAAAATTGAACATTTTTACCCTCAACTTGTGTGTTTTGGATATTCTTATCAAGAATTTGCAATCTATTAACCAACTAAACATTGATAAAATTATGTTGGCAACTAGGGTTAATAGAAATAATGAAATTTTCTTTGTGAATACAACTATGAACCTGTAATATAGATTTGTCACCTGAAAATAAACTCTCGTTTCTCCCTTTAGTAGCATGAGACCATTTATCTAAAGAAAATTTTCAAGTGCTTCATCAGAAAGTGCCATCAATTGTCTATATCTATGTGATTGCCACCAAATTTCTACATCATCTTTTAAATAACATGATACTCAATGTTTCCAATCCTCTTTCGAAAATGACTTCAAGTATGAATTCCTCAATATTAGGGCCATCATATTTTCCAGGAAAAAATATATTTCTTGGGATAAATCGTGATAAAAAAACTAAGATTAAAAATAGCTTACTGCAGAAAATCGCATTTTTTTTCTGGAAAAACCCTGAAAAAAACTACTGAATTTAAAATGCTCATAACTTTACTTCCCAAACTCCGTTTCAGTTGATTGTTTTTTTAGAATTGGGTATTTTTCTGAGAGAAATTCAAATAACCAATTTTTTTTGCCAAAATCATCTCATAAATCTTCATTTATGAACCTGAAGTGCATCGTCCTCTTTTTCTTCCCTAGAACAATTCTGCAAAAAGAGAAAAAAATTATTCCCTTCTTTGGTCAAGGAAAGTGCTCTGATACCACTTGTTAAGTACCTGAATAGATATGATTATAAATATCAACAATAAACCAATAATAAACACCAAACCATTCACCAAAATATTGAACACAAGAACTAGAGAAAACCCTTGAGGTAGGGTAACACCATATATTAATCCTTAAGGAAGGATAACACTCCTCAAACAATGCTTGATACATTCACAATATTCTTCACTATGTTTCATTACATTGCTTACACTTATTTATATACCTCCCTAGGTATACTTCCCAGACTCCATTTCTGTTGATTTTGTTTTTTAAAATTGGGTATTTTTCCAAGAGGAATTCAAATACCCAATTTGTTTTGCCAAATTCTACTCATAAAGCTTCATATCTGAACCTGAAGCGCGTCACCCTCATTTTTTCTTCCCTAGAAAAATTCTGCAAAAAGAGAAAAAAAAATATTCCCTTCTTTGGCCAAGGAAAGTGCTCTGATTCCACTTGTCAAATACCTGAATAGATCTGAAGATAAATCTCAAAATAAACCCACAATATCAACAAGAAAAACTCAAACCATTCACCAAATATTGAACACAAGAAATAGAGAAAACCATTGAGGTAGGGTAACACCATATATTAATCCTTAAGGAAGGATAACACTCCTCCAGCAATGTTTGATACATTCACAATATTATACACTATGTTTCATTGCATTGCTTACACTTCTTTATATAGCTCTCTCTATCTCCTATGAACCTTCTAGAGAGCTTTCTCACATTTATTACATCTAACTACCATAGTGGGCCTTTATTAATGTAGTGGACCTACTCCACCTTACATTGAATTCCCACATTCTCATATTATTAATATAGTGGATCTAGTCCATCTTACATTGAATTCCCACATTCTCATATATTAAATGACTTTCACTAATAATACATAACCACATTCCCATTGGGTACCTCCCTAGGTACCCCATATTACCTCCCTAGGTATACTACACTCACAAATAATAATAGGATCCATATCATGATCAAATAAATATGTCATAAGCATGCGAAGCCACATTGCTTCGTGGACTACCACACTCAATGCTATATACTCTGCTTCTGCAGTACTCAAGGCCACATGGCTTTGTTTCCTGCTGCACCAGCAAACCATGGAAAACTCTGTGGTAAAACAACAATCGGATGTGCTCTTCCGGTCCATTGTACTCTTTGATCAATCTGTATCAGTATATCCCTACAAACTCAAGTTCACACTAGAGGCATATCTCAATCCATATCCAACTGTGTCTCGTATATATCTCAATACATGGTTTACTTCTATCCTATAAGTCTGTCTCAGTTGACTCGTGGATTGACTAAGAACATTCACTGCATAGCATATATCAGGTCAGGTGTTAACTAGATACATCAATTATCCAATCTACTGTCGGTACACATGTGGATCAAGCTTGTCTAAATCATCATCATTTATTTTTCGTCAAATCCATCACCATTGGTGTAGACATGGATTTGCATTTTTGTCGTACTGAACTTCTTTAATATCCCCACTGTGTATTTTCCTTGACTTAGGAAAAGTCTCATTGGTCCTCTGTGATACTTCTTATGCCAAGAAGTAGTGCATCATACCCAGATCCTTCATCTCGAAATCAGAAGTTGAGGCTTACTTGTATCCAACAATATGGATTCCTGAATAAGTCATCAAAACCGAGCTCTCGTCACCAACAATGTAATAATATAGGTTTGGATCAACAACACTCTTGTTGAAGCCAAAACTCATCAAGAATCCATATATCTGATGTAGTTTCCAACTCATGGATGGTAGTAAAGATGGAAGTGCATTGAGCTACTGGATCAATATGTCTCATCACAATTCACTCCCTTTTCTTTTGAGAATCCTCTGACTACAATTCTTGTTTTTAGTTTTATTGACACTTCTATCAGTTGCATGTCTTTCTGCCTCTTGCAGAGTTTGTCAAGCCCAGATAGGCCTTTTATGGCCTATTGCAAAGTCCCTGGGAATATCAACTGGAACAACTGGATCAGTTGTATCAATGGCTATCTCCCTCTGGACTGTTGACTAGGAAGAAGGTATTGTCTCTCTTTCTCAATTAGTTTGACTCCTTCTAAGTCAAGTGACTCCCTCTGAATTCTGAAGGATAAGCATCTTCCTTTTTTGTTAACCTTCCTGGAACAAGAAAACAAATGAAAGGAAACAAGAAAAGAATATATCCTAGAGGATATTCATGAGTATATCTCTAGAATCAAAACAATTTATAGATTGTTTTCATGGCTACAATACCTATTTATAATGTAGCAACCTTAGAAATGTAGTTTAGAGGCATGTTAATTAAAACAATCAAACCTGGAGTCTTCACTTCCAGTGTGTTGTTCTTTTGAATTCACTAATACCTCTTTGGGTCCATGATTGCACCAAGAGTTCCTTCCTCCTACAAGTACCCTTATAACAATGATGAAAATAATATATATACAAGTGAATACCTGAGAGTGTACACCAATGGAGGTTATGCTTGTTTTCCATAGACTAGAAGGCACATTATATTGTTGTAGCTTCGTGTAGCCACCTTCCACTACTATATTATATATACAGACATGTTTGTCTTGTAGCCACCTGTACCACACAAGTCTCTGACGAAGTCTGCATCAACCTTTACTTTTGTAACTAATATGAGAGTATCACATATTAGTAATTCTTCCCTTCTGTTGGTGGTCCAACTTGCTATGATTTTTTTAGCTTATCAAGGTCATGTCCATTGTTGACAAAATTCCCAAAAAACTGTTGTAGCCATCCTTGTAGATCCTACTGCTACTCAACATTGTTACAACTTGAATTCAGATCTGTATTTAATGGTTTCAATCTGAATTCGTAGATGATCCAAGTATAAATGATGAGATTTCTTTGTTGCCTTTAAACTGTAAAAGGTCGGTCAATATTGGTTTTCATTATGACCATTATTCTTTGAAACAGGTCGACCATTTTTTTCCTTAACTTATAAGTACCAACCAGTATAAATTTCAAAAATAGAGTTTTGTTAATGACTCACAATCCGGTCTGTAATCAATATCTTCAATGCACTTAGGAAAACAATTATAATTTCCCATGGAGAGAATCTTCAAGAGTACATGGAACCTCATAGGCAAGACATCAACAACATCCTTCTATGTTTGTTGGGATATACACCAGCACCACCATTAAATACTTTCATCAATGTATGACATCAAAATATGACAATATGGAGCAATAGGACAACCATGAAAACACAATATATCCCAGATATGATATTATAAAAGTTTTAAGAGAAAAAACAGATTTCTTATGCTAGCAAGGTCCCTTTAAACCATCCTCTCTCAGCACAATCCTTTTCCCATAGCCCTCGGCCTGCTACAGGAGGCTTACACAGCCTTTAACTTTCCACATTTTTCCCACAAAAGTGAAAACAATGTTCTTCCATTGCCCTCGAACTGAGGTAATACTTACATAGGATAGAAGCCTCAACATTCACTTCAGAAATCTGGATATTGCCTTACATTTTGGGCTGCGACAACCTTAGTTTTTCACTTCAGAAAGGGTCTAACCCCTCTTTATTAAAGGGTCTGATGTTAGGTTCTTCTACAACATGTTTAGGCAAGCCTCTCCCTTGCAGTGGTCTTCTCTTAGGGTCTTCAATAGTGCTCGGCCAGGCCTGCAGCCAGCCTCAACAATCATAATGAAATTAAGAGGGGTCCAGCTTCATCATCTACCACATAATTTTTTAAAGAGAGGTTCGGCCCTCTTCTCTTCACACCTACGACAGATTTTTGGAAGCCCTTACCTCATCTTTAATGTGAAATGATCTTCTTCAATCCTTCTCTGAAACCATGTTGAATTTTCAATGAGCTATGACTTGTGCATTTTTTTTTAATTTTTTGTTTAACTTTTACTTGAACCATAACTACTGTAGAAAACCAAGATCACAAGAAGAATAACCATGAAAAATATCACAAGAATTATCGTGGGAAACCCTTCTCAACAAGCGAATAAAACCCATCCAATCCTTTGCTATATTCTTCAAGAGAATGACCTCCCACACCATCACCAAACCTAGCACACAAGAGGGTGCTGTAATTTTCATAATTTCATACCACAACTTCTGAAATAATGAGATGACACAATGATAAGTGTGTTTCCTCAATGAGGATTCACCTTTATTTATATAAGACTTATCACATCAAATGATGTGTCTATTGGAACAATAAGGCTGACCTTAATAACTCAAAATATAATTAATAATTACCATCTTAATTATCTTTTACATTAATTATATTTTACATTATGGTGGGGCCGACCTATACCCTTTACATCACAAATAGGGTTACAGGTAATTATGACTCTTGTACAATATAAAAAGGGATCCCATACACCCACTAGTGCTCAGACACTAGGGGCACATCCATCTGTGCTCAGCCACATGGATGTCCACATCTCTATCTCACTGCGTCTCACAAAAGAACCACACTCACTAGTTCTCATCCACTAGGATCACGTTCATTTATGCTCATCCACATGCACGTCCAACTCAGCAGATATTCTTTCGCACTGTGTTACACAAGAGAATCATCTGGAGTATCACATCATCTCAAATCTCTGCACATAGGAGGCTAATTCATTGTTTCATCGTTGTGTCAGAACGATGCACCCAACTCATGGGATTTTCCACACGTTCACCTATGCTCAACCACAGGCACGTCCAACTCAGCAGATCTTCTTTCTCACGGCGTTACATAGGAGAATCATCTCAACTCTGTGCACAGAGGAGAACAGTAAACCCATCACATGGGTTCCTTCAACCCTCACAGGGGTACACACCATTCCTTCTCTGTCTCAGAGAGGAACCACACACCCAACTCATGGGATTCCTCACCCCACATAGGAGCACACAACGTTCCTTCTCTATCTTAGAGAGGAACCACACACCCAACTCATGAGATTTCTCTTAGGTCGACTCACTCAGTTGGTGTCCTGGAGGATGTCTCACACAACTGTAATCATCAACAATGTTGACGTCAGCACTGTATGGATTTCACCAGATTTGTCTGTTTGCCAAAAATTTTAGATGGCCATATTGTTTGCATCTGGATTCCATTTGATGTGTCATTTTCATCATTGGAAATCTCTAGATGAGCTCTTTGACTTGTTGTTGGTTTCATTGAATTCTAGGAAATTTGATTTTTGAGGTTTTCTAGAGCCCCGTGGATCAAATACTCAAATAGGATACCCATTTCCTATTTATCCAGATTAATAGGCCTTGTTTATTGTCCTTCTTCTTCGAGGATCTTACTATAATTCTCCTCTTCCTCTCTTGTTTCCCCAATCATTTCGATGAGACTTTGATTTCCTTTGAATCTCTTTCTATATCTATCACTTTCAGAAAGTGATCTGCCATCATTTTTGTTAGATGGTGTTGGTGATGATCTCATCTCTTTTCTTGAAAAATCCTCAGCTTCTGCTTCTTTTGAGCATTCTCCTTCACCATACACCAATACTACATATCGGGTTCTTCCTTCAACCTTGAGTGGTTGAACGATTCCTTGGTTATTAATACCAAGGCCTCCTCCTTTATACCCCATCTTCCTCAGCAATTTCAAGCCAATGCCCTTGGTGTGCCTTTCAAAAAATCCAAAAGAAGCATCATCATTAATAAGGGAAGGAATTAAACATGGAGAATTAT
This sequence comes from Picea engelmannii, assembly GCA_009831015.1. Classification (NCBI taxonomy): domain Eukaryota; kingdom Viridiplantae; phylum Streptophyta; class Pinopsida; order Pinales; family Pinaceae; genus Picea; species Picea engelmannii. The sequence continues at coordinate 351,713 of ML790010.1, read as the reverse complement.
TTACCTCCATCCCTGTTTGTGACACTTGGTCATCTTCTTGAAGTTTGGCCAACTACTTGTCCTGGTTAGATGAAGTTGTAGATGAAGCTTATAGGAAACCACCTTGGTTACCTGGTGTCTGGAGGGAATCCTCTATTATTTGACAATATGTGCAACCATCAAAACTTTCATGACAAGAGCCATAACTAATATACATGTCATGGTCACAAGTTGGTCTCGTCTTGGATGGACTCTTTTCTACCTCTAGCGTGGAGCATTCTCCAACTTACTCCTCCATAGCTTGTAGTTGTAGTCGTAGTTTTCTCTTTTCTTCATATTCTTGAAGCAACCTCCTCAACTCAGTGTTCTTTTCTTGAATGGTTTGGTTGATTTCTTCAAGCTCACAAATCCATGCTTGCTTCTTTTATTTTCCCATGGTAATGTTCACAATCTGCAAAATTGGCCAGACCTCCTCTGATACCACTTGATCCGAGAATTTTTTTGAGATATTTATCTACAAAAATATACAATGAAGATATTTTACTAAAACTTAATCACATGTGAACATGAGAAAATAATCATTAAGCATTGCATATGAATGTGAGCAAAATTGTCATAATTATGTGCATATGTGTAATTAAATCTCTACGTAATCAAGCGAGAATGCAATCAAAACTCACACATATAATTTGACACCCATGTTTTAAGGGAGTTCACCAAACTCTTCTGGCTACATCTCTCGATCCTCTTGGAATACAAATCATTTTATTTTCCTTCATTTAGACAAGGATGAAACCTTTTCACAAAATGTGGTACATGCTCCTTACAAGGATGAAACCCAGAACAGCCTTCTCTTACACAAAGAACTTAAGGGTCTCACATAAGTGACATTTCTTCAGACACCGGAAGGACTACATTCCTCACAATGAAAATCTTTCTCTCTCCAAGGGTCCTAAAGGGGCCTCCTCCACAGTTATTACATAAGGAATTTATATAGTTTCCCGTTGTCCATAATTCAAGGAGACAAGATCCACAAATTTTGGATCTAAATAACAACTCAAGGACAAAAATGAGAAACCATCTCAACCAACCTATGAGACCCTTAACTTCCCTTTGAGACTAGGAAACCACTTGTGATAAAATGAGGAAGAATCCCAAACTAGCTCATGAGACTCTCATCCTCTTATTGAGAATGGAAAAACTAGTTGTGAGGTGGATTCTCACACAAAACTATTTTTTCCTTAAAACTAGGAAACTAATTTGTGAGGTGCATTCTCACACAAAACTAATTTCTCGTTTTACAAATTAAATGAAAAACACATGAGTAATTTCCACTCATTTAAATTATTAATCATTTTTCCCATTTGAATGAATAATACATGAGCTTCTCACACTCACTTAAACTATTAGAACATTTTACAATTTAAATGAATCATTAATCATTCTTTTTTAAACTTTTTCACCTATCATCAATTAAGTTTTTAATGGTCTTCTCCATGGTTTGAAAAGTAATGGATCCTTGTGTGGAGATCCTCTAGGATCAACAATGGTTATTATTAAATCATATCTAGTGAAGTTATGAGTCTCCCATGTCAAGATATAGTGTTGGATTACTGAGAGAGGGGTGAATTAGTAATAGAGAAATTTAATCCTTTTTAACGATGAAATGCAAGTGTTATATCAATGTAGCATTATCATCCAATAGTTTCAGAGTAAATAAAGAATGAAAAAATGAGCAATCATACACATACACAGTACACCAGTGTTTTCAAGTGGAAACCCAAAGAGGGATAAAACCACATAATGTTTTTTCTTATATGTCTTTAGGAATTACATTCATTGGAAGCACCAACTTCCTTTGTTTTCCAGTTGCAACTGGAAGGAGGCTCCAATCCCCTAGTTTCTCAGGTTACAACCTGAGGGAAGCTCCAACTCCCCAATTCTCTGGCTACAACTAAAAGGAGACTACAACCCCCTATGTTCTTTGGCTACAACTGGAAGATGGCTACAACCACATGTCCTTGCCCCATCCAACCGCCCTAACGAAGAAGTAGAATGATGGAACCACTGTCACACTATCATTGTGAGATATACCACTATAAAACTATACCAACCTGTAATCAACCTATACCATAAACAAGTGAATCAACCATGTACCAACCTATACCTTAACCTGTACCATCAATGAGTGCATCAACCATGCACCAAATATGTACCAATCATGCATCAAATATACATAAACTATGACTCATCAAGATGTACCAAAATCATCAACAATACACCTCATGTATGTGCCAACTCATCAACTACTTGTCTCAACCATGTACCCAAGATGTACCTCAACCAAAATCCTTCATCAATTTCATCATCCAAATCTGATTTGTAACTCTTTAATATACTTGGTGTATATGATCACATACATGCAAACCTTCCTTAACAAGAAACTAGCATTTTCATCAAATTTTACTTTAGTCTCACATGACTAGTTTTGGATTAGTCAACAACCCTAACTTGCAATAATCATAACTATGTACCTATAATGAAAAAAGGTCTAAAAATAGCACACAGTTTTCTTTAGTGTCTTTTTGGCAATTTCTCCAGGTTTCACTTCTTGGAACCTCCCAGAAAAGGAGTTATAGCAAAAATGGCATACCTTGTTAAATTCTGACTTATTCTAGAGATCGAACTTGTAGAGAATTCCCTACACGCAATATTTGTTGTATAGATATGAAAATGGTACAAAACATACTAAATATTGTACTCTAGCCAATACATTTGGAATTACTTAATTTGGAATTGTTGTGAAGAATTTATGACGTTTTTACCCAAAACACTTGTCTTAGACTAGTTTCAGGACTAGCCACAAACCCTATTTTCCATGGAGTGTAACTCCAAAAATACAACGAACCACAAGATGGAATTTGTATCACAACTACTTGGATATGTTTCCTCAACGGCCTCCATATTTCGCGGTCTGAATCATTCTAGAAAAAACGTTATTGCAAAAATGGTGATATGGCATGTAAATAACATACCTTAGAAAACATCATCAAAAGAATTTATCCTCCCTTGAATTTTGGCCTTCTTTACTTCACCTTCCCTCTAAAATTTGCCTTAGATATCCTTTGGTTACCTTATTCACTTGTATATATTCAATATGCTCAAGTGTGATTGAAATGAGAGACCCTTTTCTCTTATTTATACTTTTATGTAGTTTCCTCAAGGGGTTACCTTCTATCCATCTTAAACCACTTTCCTTATTTTAGGACTAACCCACTTCTAACCACTTGTCCACTTAGTAATTTTCCCATTAACTTTATTATTTAAATAATTTCTTTTGTATCCACTTTGACTTAAAGTGCACTCATCACTTCACTTTATTATTTAAATAATTTCTTCTTTGCAACCACTCTGACTACTTTGACCTTTTGGGGCTTCTAGATGACTCATGAGGGTTCTCCAACTTCACATGGTCATAACTCTCTAACCGTGAGGAGTTATGTGGCGTTCCACATACCATCGGAAATGGCATGACATGTACTATCCATATAGAATAGACTTACCTTAAAATATATTAAAACTCATACCATTATACAACAAACAAACTTGGGTCCATTACCCAAACCTTTGTGCTACCGGAATTCACTACCGGACTTTCTTCAAGGATTGACATCAATGACAAACAAATCAAATAATCAACAATATCCCCCTTTGGCATTGATGCCAACACTTTGATGCAATACTGAAGTCATATCACTCATTCTTCCCCTATGACCATTGCTCCCCCTGGAACCATGTCTCTGTGCTCTACATCTGATAAATCTTTCCCCCTTTGTCATCAATGGAAAAGGTATCTTTCCATCCAGAGCTTCTCCCCTTGACTGAACTCTTCCCTAAACTGATCTCCCAACTTGAACTGTCATCTTTATGGTGCTTCCTCAGGTAAATCTAAGACATATAAGTTAAGCATTCAAAAACATTCATTTTGGAGTAGAAATTATTTTGAGTCTCTGGCGAAGATACTCAAAGGCTTCCCATGGAAGCAATTTTGTAAAGATGTATGCCACTTGTTCTTTTTTGCCCACAAATTCAACTCTAATGTTCTTCTCTGCAACTTGTTCCCGTAGAAAGTGATACTTGACTGGAATGTGCTTCATCTTAGAGTGCATCACCGGGTTCTTTGAGATATTGATGGTACTTGTATTATCACAATAGATTGGAATGGGCTCATCATGCTCAACTTGTATATCTTTCAAAGTTTGTTTCATCCATAGAACCTGTGTACAACATGTTGTTGCTGCAATATACTATGCTTCGGCTATAGATAAAGATATTGATGATTATTTATTTCTTATCCAAGATACTAAACACTCACCCAAATAGAAATCTTATCCACTGGTGTTTCGTCGATCATCAATACAACCTGACCAATCTGCATCTATGTAGGCAATAAGTGATAGATCCTTTCCTTTTGGATACTATAATCCAAACTCTTTTGTTCCTTTGAGATATCTAAAAATCCTTTTCACTGCTAAGACATGTGATTCCTTTGGTGTTGCTTGAAATCGTGTCACTTATCCAAATGCCTACATTACATCTGGTCTGGATGTTGTCACATATAGTAAGTTACCAATCATTGACCTGTAGTGCCTTTGGTATGTAGACTTTGAATCATCATCTTTTCTCAACTTGCAAATGGTTTTCATAGGAGTGGTAACTGGTTTGCAATCTTCTATTCCAAACTTCTTTAGAATTTCTCTGATATACTTAGTTTGAGAAATACAAATTCCTTAGTTTCTTTGTCATATCTGAAGACCCAAAAAGAAGGATAGTTCTCCGAGTAATGGTATTTCAAATTCATTTTGCATATCCTTTGCAAATTKCTGGCTTAACTTGTCATCATTACTTCCAAAAATAATATCATCAACATATACTTCAATTAATAAAATACCATMTTGAGTCACCTTGATGTAGAGATTGTTGTCTGCRCTTCCTTTTCTGAATCCTGCCTATTGTAGATATTTATTCAGTCCAGAGTTCCATGCTCTAGGATCCTGTTTTAGACCATACAAGGCCTTCTTTAATTTACACACATAATGTGTGTTCTCTGACAACTGAAATCCTTCTAGTTGYTCAATGTACACTTCTTCTTCAAGTTCCTCGTTCAGAAAAGTTGATTTCACGTCCATTTGATACACTTTAATATTCTTGGAGCATGTATAAGCTAAACGAATCGGATTCCTTCCATTCTGGAAAYTGGGGAAAATGTCTCTTCAAAGTCGATTCCTTCAACATGTGTGTATCCTATACACACCAATCTATCTTTGTTCCTTGTAACCTGCCCATCTTCATTCAATTTATTTATGAAAACCCGCTTTGTGCCAATCACATTCTTATTCTTTGGTCTTTGAACCAATTCCCAAGTGTCATTCTTCTTTATTTCATCTAATTCTTCTTCCATGGCCTTATTCTAGAATTCATCATTGTTGGCCTCTTCAAAATTGTTTGGTTCAATCATAGATAAGAGTGCTAGGTGTGTTTTTTCTAGTGAACGAATTCTTCTTCTAGTCTCAACTCCTGCATCCTTGTTTCTGATAATCTCATCTGAAGGATGATTCTTTTGTACTTGTTTTCTAGGTGTCTTTGGAGGCACTTGCTGAAATTTCTCTTATACTTCTATTTGATTCCCTTCATCTTCCCCTTCTACTTCTTCTTCATCTTCTGCTTCCTCTTCGTAAAGTTGTTCCATTGATTCATTTTCTTCTTCCTTTAATTCCCATCCACCTGTTTCATCAATTGTTACATTGATGCTTTCCACAACTTTGTTCAACCTCATATTGTAACACTTGTATGCTTTCTGTGTACATGAGTAACAAACAAGTACTTATTTGTCCACACGAGAGTCAAACTTTCCCACTCTACCATCTTCCCTTTTGATGTAGCATTTGCTTCCAAATAGTTTGAAGTGCTTCACATTTGCTAGTCTTCCTTTCCATAGCTCGTAGGGAGTTTTGTTATTGTTGTTTCTGAGAATTACTATGTTTTGAATGTGAATTTTTGTATGCACTGCCTGTGTCCAAAAAATATCTGTCAATTTGGAATCCATTAGCATTGTTTGAGCCATTTCTTGTATTGTCATGTTCTTTCTTTCAACAACTCCATTTTGTTGAGGTGTCCTAGCAACGAATAATTGTTTTTTTATTCCATGCCTGCTACAGTAGTCCATAAATTCCTTTGAATTGAACTCTCCTCCATTATCAGATCTCAAGCATTTGATTTTTGAATCCATTTTGTTTTCAACCATCTCCTTATAGACCTTGAAGTTTTCAAAATCTTTTGACTTATTCCTAAGAAAACAAACTACATTCATTCTTGTCTAATAATCAACTAATAACATAAATTATTTCTCACCTTTTAAACCCTTTGTTGTAGTTGGTCCAACTAGATCGGTATGCACAATTTTCAGTGGTGTTGTCATTGAATATTCCTTTGATTTGAACTTGGTCTTTGTTTGTTTTCCTTGTTGAAAATGCTTACATAAAGTATTGGTTGGTTTCGTGATCTTGGGAATTTCTCTAACTGCTTCCTTTTTTCTGACTTTGACAAGGTTATCAAAGTGTATGTGACTTAGTCTTCTTTTCCATAGCCAAATTTCATCTTCCTTTCCTAGACAACACTTTTCATTTCCAATTTCACTTAATATATATATGTTGCTTGAATTTCTTGCAGTTGTTGCAATCAATTTTCCTGAACCTACTTTTCTTATCTTGCACTTATGTGAATCAAAAGTAATTTTATGACCTTGGTCACACATTTGGATTACACTTAGAAGATTATGTTTCATATCTTCTACTAGTATAACATTTTATTCCTTGGTATTCTTGTTTCCAATTATGACTGTGTTTTTTCCAATGATTTTAGTTGAATCATCATTTCCGAAGGAGACTGATACATATATTTCCTTTATTAGTGTAAGAAACATGTCTTTATCACCTGTCATGTGTTTTCAACATCCACTATCAACATACCAACCATGTTTCTTATGTTTAGCTTGTATAGCGAGTGTGCATTCTTCATTGATATACTGATTCTACTTTCTTATCCATGTTCTCTTCTGAGGTTCATGTCTGTGATTGTTGTTGTTATGTTGTGGTTCTCTAGGAGGTACTGTCATTCTACAATCTTTGGTCATGTGTCCAAAGTTGTTGCACTTGTAGCATTCCACTTCAATGCTCAATGATTCAAACATGTTGTAGCTTCTTCTCTATGTTTCAATAGGCCTTCTTGGATAACCATTTTGTGTATGACTTTCAAAGTTGTTTATGTTCCTCCTATTAGCTCTGCAATTTACAGCTTTATCTCCAAAATTATTCCATACATAACATAAAACAAAATATATAGTTTGATACACGGGAGTTGAATATCTTCTTAAAGGATCTACTTTTATGAATCCTTCTTCCTCCTGAGGCTTGTTTGTTTCTGTCAGTCATTGATTCTGAAATCTGAATCTTTTCAGTGGAGGAGTGTCCCTATAATATTCCTTGTAGGTCTTCCTATTCTCTTTGATTGTTTCTACATAAATTTTTGGGTATGTTTCATGTTATGTTGCTTTGGAGCTTGATCCCTTTTTTGTCTGATTGTATCCAAGTCCAGACTTGTAATAATAAGGCTTTTGATTGTTGATAATGTTATCCAAAAATTTTGAGTTGTTCCACATATTTTTCTTTTGAAGATACTTTCTCAATGTGACAATCTATGCTTCCAAATTTCCAATGATCGTGTTTTTTTCTTCTAAATGTTCTTTGAGTGCTTCTTCAATTATTTTATCTTATTTTATTTGAACCTTCAATTTCATGATCATTTTTTCTAGTTTCTAAGTGTATTATTTCTTGTCTAGTTCTGCTTGTAGCTTCTTGTTTGTCTTCTTTTCTCTTCTTATAACTTCTATGGCACTCAACAGTTCTTCTCGATAGTCAACTTCTGCCTCTTCATATTCTTCTTCGGTGTCTTGTTTATCAGAGTCTTCTATTTCCATGAATAGAACTCTTTCTGTCTCACTGTCACTGACTTCATATTCATATGATGAGGACATGTCTTCTTTGGTGCATAAGATTTCCTTGAAAGATTTCTTTTTGGTTCTTTTTCCTTTATATGTTTGTTTTCTATTTGAATAATCTTCATCGTTCCTCTTATTTTTCTTATGAGGACATTTGTTAGCAAAATTACCAATACCATCACAATTAAAACAAATCAATCGAAGCTTACCTTTATATCTGTCATTGGTTCCCTTGTTCAATCTTCTAACAAAGTTGGCCACTTCTTCTTCATCATATTTTGAGAAGTCACTGCTACTTCTAGGTTCCTTTTGCTTTCCATTTTTCTTTTACCTTTTGGATTCTTTGAAATTTTCTTCTTTTATATCCGGATTTTCGTGTTCAATTCTCATTTCATATGATGTGAACATTCCATGTAGTTTGTCCATGCTTATTGAGTCTAGATATTCTCTTTGTTCTAGTGTTGATATCTTAGGATCAAATCTCATAGGAAGACATATTAGTACCTTTTGAACAATTACAGATTCTTCAATTTCTTCTCCCAATCCTATGATTGCATTCATTGCTTCATCAACTCATAAGAAGTAAGCTGCAATATTCTCATCTACCTTCATCTTTAGTTGTTCAAATTGACCTCTGTAAGTTTGGAGATTTGTTGCTTTGACTTTTGAATCTCCTTCATAAATATTTTGAAGTTTGTCCCAAATCTCTTTAGCGGATTTACAATGTACAACTTTGGTATATACTGATTCACCAAGACCATTCAAAAGTGAATTTGTGGCTTTGGAATTATTTTGACTGAGTTTCATTGTTTTTTCACTTGTTGGTGGAACTGTTGGTTCTTTGCATCCATCTACTACTGATTGTCAAATTTCAAATCCCAGTGACTGTATATATGTTTTCAACATTCTACTCCAGATTGCATACTTTTTTCTATCAAACTGTGGTATTATGTTTGTATACATGTTGTTTCTCTCTGTGATCTAGCTTTTAGTGGTTAAACTGATTTTTGAAGGAACCTGCTCTGATACCAATTGTTGGATTACTGAGAGGGGGGGTGAATCAGTAATAGAGAAATCTAATCATTTTTAACCATAACATGCAAGTGTTATATCAATGTAGCATTATCATCCAATAGTTGCAGAGTAAATAAACAATGAACAAATGAGAAATCATACACATACACAATACACCAGTGTTTTTACGTGGAAACCCAAAGTGAGAGAAAACCACGGAATGTTTTTTCTTATATGTCTTTAAGAATTACATTCATTGGAAGCACCATCTTACTTTGTTTTCCAGCTGCAACTAGAAGGAGGCTCCTACCCCCTAGTTTCTCAGGCTACAACCTGAGGAAAGCTCCAATTCCTCAATTCTCTTGCTACAACCAGAAGGAGGCTACAACCACCTATGTTCTCTGGCTACAACCAGAAGGTGGATATAACTACCTGTCCAACCGCCCTGACATAGAAGTAGAATGATGGAATCACTGTCACACTATCATTGTGAGATATACCACTATAAAAATGTACCAACCTGTAATCAACATGTACCATAAACAAGTGCATCAACCATGCACCAACCTATACCTCAACCTGTACCATCAACGAGTGCATCAACCATGCACCAAATATGTATCAATCATGCATCAAATACACATGAACTATGACTCATCAAGATGTATCAACATCATCAACTATACACCTCATGTATGTGCCAACTCATCAACTACTTGTCTCAACCATGTACCCAACATGTACCTCAACCAAAATCCCTCATCAATTTCATCATCCAATTCTGATTTGTAACTCTGTAAAAGACATGGCTTATATGATCACATACATGCAAATCTTCCTTAACAAGAGACTAGTATTTTCATCAAATTTTACTTTAGTCTCACATGACTAGTTTTGGATTAGTCGACAACCCTAAATTGAAATAATCATAACTATGTACATGTAATGAATAAAGGTATAAAAATAGTACACAATGTTCTTCAGTATCTTTTCTGCAATTTCTCCAGGTTTCACTTCTTGGAACCTCCCATAAAAGGAGTTATAGAAAAAATGGCATACCTTGTTGAATTATGGCTTATTCTAGAGATCGAACTTGTAGAGAATTCCCCGCATGTAATACTTGTATAGATATGAAAACGGTACCCAACATACTATAGACTGTACTCTAGCCAATACATTTGGTCTTACTTAAATTGTATCTGTTATGAAGAAGTTATGACATTTTTACCCGAAACACCTGTTTCAGACTAGTTTCGGGACTAGCCACAAACCCTATTTTCCACAGAGTGTAACTCCAAAAATACAACGACCCACAAGCTGATATTTTTATTGAAGCTACTTGGATATGTTTCCACAATGGCCTCCATATTTCACGGTCTGAATCATTCTAGAAAAAAAAAATATTGCGAAAATGGTGAGATGAACTGTAAATAACATACCTTAGAAAGAATCATCAAAATAATTTATCCTCCCTTGAATTTTGGCCTTCTTTACTTCACCTTCCCTCTGAAATTTGCCTTGGATATCCTTTGGTTACCTCAGTCACTTGTAGATATTCAATATGCTCAAGTGTGATTGAAATAAGAGACCCTTTCCTCTTATTTATACTTTTATGTAGCTTCCTCAAGGGGTTACCTTCTAACCATCTTAAACCACTTTCCTTATTTAGGGCTAACCCACTTCTAACCACTTGTCCACTTAGTAATTTCTCCATTAACTTAATTATTTAAATAATTTATTTTGTATCCACTTTGACTTATAGTACACTCATCACTTCACTTCATTATTTAAATAGTTTCTTCTTTACAACCACTTTGACTAATTTGACCTTTGGGGGCTTCTAGATGACTCATGAGGGTTCTCCAACTTCACATGGCCATAACTCTCTAACCGTGAGGAGTTAAGTGATGTTACACATACCATCGGAAATGACATGACATGTAATATCCATCTAAAATAGTCTTACCTTCATATATATTAAAACTCATACCATTATACATCAAACAAACTTGGGTCCACTACCCAAACCTTTGTGCTACCAGAATTTGCTACTTGACTTTCTTCAAGGGTTGACATCAATAACAACCAACCCAAATAATCAAAATATACATGTATACATTTAACCAGTTGATTGTGTGAAGGATAAAGAGTCAAAATGTATGGGATAAAAATAAAAAATGGAATTACTTCAATAACCAAGTGGAACAAAACATTAAATAAATCCCAATAGTTGGTATTCATCCCCTACCAAGACTGTAAAGGATACTTCTTTTCCCATATAAACATCGTTAAAGAACATATTGAAATAGAAGGATCAAGAAAGGAAGTGTGGTTAATAAAGGTGGCATGCATATTTCTCCATTGGGGATATGGATGATCGCTAAAAAAGGAGAAAGTTCTATGATGATGTGATGATTCCATTGGTGCTATAGATGCCCACTAGTAGAAGAGAGACACATGAGGGATAACATATTTATGCTTGGTGAAAATACTTATATACAAATTCTATTAGGCCCATTGATGGAAACATTAACTTGGATCATTGATGCAAGGTTTAAAGAAATAAACCTTGTCATTTCACCATCTTGACATAGATTATCAGCCTCATTTGTTGGTATGCATGTATGAATGATGAAGCCCTCGCTAGGTTGGATTTATTGGGACCCACTACACATTGATTTCAAGATTTTTGTGGGAAATGAAAACATGAGAATGTATGCACTCCATGCTCATGATCTAGTAGCCTAGCATAAACTCGACACCCCTTTTATTTTTCATTTGTGTTTCATAAGTTCGAGAGGAATTTTTTTATTTTATTGTATCATTCTAATGCATTGAGATATTAGTTTGACTTGGAAAAATGAGCCCAAATTCATAAACCAACGTCCTCCCAAACATGTCATTCAAAATTTAAAAGAAAATGTCATGATTTTAAAATCATACCCATATCAAGAAGCATTTTATTGCTATATTGGAATCTCAATTTGACTATTACATGGCTTCATTTGACTTTTTCCTTCTCAAAAAAGAGCCTCCCAATATAATTCGGGCCTAATTTAGTAATTGTACCCTTTCACCTTTCATTATTTTGAAGTTGATAAAAGGGGGATCGATAAGGAACTTAGGCCCAATATCCTCATCAATCCTCCCTTTGAATTTGAATGATGATTTAAAAATCGATTCAATTGAAAAATTGAGCCCATTTTCCTCTCCCAAGATTTTGAATGGTAATCAAATCTTACTCAATCCTAAATTGGGCTTGATTTTCAAATTGGGCCAAGTTTTCGAATGGTAATAAAATTTCCCTTGATTTTTAATTGGGACCAAGTTTTTGATGACAATCGATTTTTAACTTGAATTACCAAGTTCAAAATAGGCCCAATTCTGAAATTGGGCCCTTTTTTCCTTTAATATTTCAAATAGTTGATTTTAAAAAATCACCCTAATTTCAAAATCAGGCCTAATCCATGGCTTGGGCCCTTTCAAAGAAGCATTGGACTATTATTTCAAGCACATGATTTCAAAATCAAGACTATTCCATGGATTAAGCCCTTCCAAAGGGATCATTCAACACAATATAAAACAACTCAATCTTCAAAACTCATTTTTTTTAAATCTCGATTTGAATTTCTTGACTGGTCGGAGTTTTCAACCTAATTTATAAATTGGGACCTCTCTAAATAGGAAAAAAAATCATTAATCCCAAGCCTTGATAAAATGGAGTTATAAACAATAATGTCATCATTATGTTAGATATTATTTTTGCTTAAATATGCAATTGTGGCAAGCTTTGTTTCCTAAGGAGCATGTCAAGAGAAAGTAGCTAAAGTAGGGAGTCAATATTATCTTAGATTTCTTCTTTTGAAATATCAATTCAATGCATAAACATGTTTGAGTAACCCTTGAATGCAAACTGAAGCTAATAGTGTGCATTCATGCACATGTGTAGATTTAAAAGAATATAACATTGGTAGAAGAAAGTAGAAGAAACGTACCATCAAGACCAAAGAAACCCTAAGGAGATCATATTTTGGAAATCACAGCAAGGACATAAACATATATTTTAAAGAATGGAGCATTGGCAAAAGAAAGTGAGAAATTTAACCATTGAGACCGGAGATTGGATTTTGCAAATCACAACATATGTATAACACCAAATCCAAGGAAAAAAAATTATGGTTGACATTGTTATGATATTTCACTTTTATGAATGAACAATTGTAACTACTAATATGTCATCCTCACAATTCTATTGAAAAGTATTATAAGAAAAAAGTCAAATTTTAGAAAAGAACTTCATGAGTAGAAGATTATGCAATATTAAATGTATCCCTCATAATAAAAGGGACAAATCAATTAGGGAAATTGAAGAGTCAAAAGGGAGTATTGAAAACTTCAAAAGAGATTTGGTAATCCAAAATCCACCAACCTCTCCTATAAAAAAAATTCCCATGCTATAAAAAAAACCAGGGGGAGGAGGAAAACATAGCACATATATCCTCATTCTACTTCTACATACATATGAATTCATTATTTTAGACTTGCATTAGTCTAACAATGTTGGAAATGGCTGGCATGCTACAATATAAGGTCTAGTAATAGGGTAAAATAAGAACTACTTCACTTTGCAGGTAAATTCTACTTATTTTATTCGTGAATATATTTATCTACAAATTTCTATAACACTAACATTGTCATGAATGTAGACAATCTAAGTGTGGGGTTTGATCAAGCTCTACACTATATGGGAATTCATCTTGTTCAAATTTAAGTTGGTGTGAACATCATATGATCTCGTAAACAACCTATTTACTAGAATCCATGCTTATTGTTAGAACTTTGTTAAAGGAGTTGGATTCACAATGCTCAATAGTAGAGATTAAAACCAAGTACAAGGCCCAATTACACTTCTCCCTATTTGGTATGGAATAATCCTCTAGGTTAATGGTTCAAAAAATGTTCGATGGGATCTAAAAGCTATTTGATTTTTTCTTTCCATTCTTTTTATGTTTTATAATTTTATCATTCTCTACTGCAGAAAAGTAGTAAACTAGAAAATTTGGAGAAATTTGTATTGAAGATAACCTAAGGTCAACTAAGGTCAATGTAGTATTTAATAATGCTTTTGAGTTGCAATCGTTATATGAAAGAGTTAAAGGGTATGTGGATAGTAAGTAAGGTGAAGAATCATACTTTGTAACTCCTTCCTAACCCCATCCCTATTTATATCTATCTCAAACATATTTTAAACATGTTTTGGGGAAAAAATACTTGGAAGGAGGATTGTGTAATCCAAGTTTCATGTTCTTATTAGACTATCATATGTAGTCACATAGAGTTACAATGAAAAATTGTGTAATTTGTTTGTTGTTTTTCATCATGGACAATTTGTGGGTATTTAATCATTGAATGTGTATTCAATTTAGCTATGATTGTTGTTGTATTTTCTTAATGCATAACCAGTTCATAAATGAACAATTTTGAGTTTGTCCATTTGTGTAAATATAATGAAGTTGGGATTGAGTTAGAATAGAAATGTATATTTCAATTTCTAAATAGCTTTCTCAATCATGATGTATATGCTTATTCATTTATTACATCATTTCTTGCATTTCTTTATAATTTCTTTTCTACACACAATCACCATCAATTCTTACTATAAAACACATAAAAATGAAATAACCAAAAAATGGTAAGCCAACATTGCAAGCTAATGGGATCATCTCAAGGGTAAAAATTTTGAATTGGGAATATTCTCTTAATCCATCCCATGAGAAAGTTGACTTGGGAAGGCACCTGCATCAACACCTTCTACCCCTTGTTCCTATTCTCTAAGGAACAACAATACAAACTTCTTGTTTTCACTAATTCACCTTCGAGCTTTATGTGCACTTATTAGTGAAAGTTTCAAATGTCCTTTCCATGCTTATATTGTGAATGATTTTCCATGTTTAACCAAGTAACATTGGTTTTCCTTTTACCTAAATAAAAAATATGTTATATAGAGGCATGGGACTCCACACTCATCTAATCGATTCACATCTTCCACTACTTCATCCACAAAGTTTGTATTTATGGTAAACCTGATTTTGCATTCGTTTGTGACCCACTAGTCCATCTCTTGACTCGTCCATCATAATTTATATTGATGAGGATGGTCTTTCCCCTCCGATCCAATTTTTTTAACTAATTGGGTTGAAATCAAGTTTGACTTATATCATTGGTTGAACAAACAGTCTCTCTTTATCTATTCCAACTAGGTCTTGATGTGAAATACTCTAGTCATATTTGTTTACTCTTTAGGAATGAGACTACTCAAATTCATTTCCTTTTGAACATAAGTGCAAATAAATTTAGAATTGTTGTCCATCTTCTGTTGGCATTCATAGTCATCAAATTATTTTTCCTTGTGTCTAGCATGAGTCTTTTAGGATGTATTTTTGGGTGCAACTTCCAACAATTCTCTATTGTGTGGCCATTAACATCATAGTTCTTAAAGTGCTTAGTAGGGGTTCCCCTTCGTGAACAACTCCAATGATTTTCTTTCATTTCCCCTTCTTATCTCCACCTTTCTTGTGTTCTTGATGTTATGTCTTCTTTCATTCACTAAATTGTCCCTTCTTCTTGTCCCTTTGTATGTATGGTGCTTGCACACAAACTTCATCAACAATCTTTGGTTTGAAAAGAATCACATGCATTTTATATGGGAAAATAGTACTCCCAAATATGTAATGAATACATTTGAATGATTGAGGGATATTACCAATTGAATAACTCATTTCTATAACTCTATGGTGTACTCTTAGGCAATCTTCCTTTGTATCCATTGAAAGAAACACCATTGAGTATTTTGTTCTTCCTCATAACCAATGGGGTAGAACTATGAATTAGTGATATTTTTTAAGGCTTCCTAATGAGTCACTAGTGGTTCCTTCTCAAGTCAATGGGTGTGGGGTCACCAAAATACCATATTTTTACCAACCTTTTCCTTGACTTTTAATCATTTTTTCGCTTGTCCGTAACCTTATATTAAGAGAATTTTAATGTTTATATGTGAGATTAGGTTCCATGTTTTACAATGCATTTATTTTAGTATTTTAAGTGAGTTTAGGATTTAATATTAGAAAAATAACACGTTTTCACTTATCCTTGAAAGTTGGGTAAGTTTGGTGATATTTATAGGTATATTTGGAGATTCCAACAATGCCAAATTTTACCACTTAGCCTCAAATTCGAATTTTCCATTCAACCCTTGAAGATTTGATGAATATTTGAGAGGATCACTCAAGTATCTTGGATGGAGAGGAATCATGGAATATTTGTTAGCAAATATTTTATAAATACTTATGGGAATATTTTTAGAGATATTACTTGCTAATTGTTAGCAAATGGTTGTTCCCACATGAGAGATATGTCGATATGAATTTATTATTGGTTATATTAGTTTTTGTATAAATAAGAGTGCCCTCTCCATTCCAAAGAGAGGACTCTTGGAGCATATGTCCAGATTATGATGGAATATAATAAAGTTTTTGGCATTTCTCTTCACATAATTTGTCATTCTTTAGTTATATGTCTTGATTTAGTTTACAATGTAGTAGAGTAGTTTGCTACCTTGTTATTGGGAGAATTGAGGTCACTCCAGATAGATCATGGTAGTCTTTTATTTCTTGTGTTTTCATTTAATTTTGTAATTTGATTTCATGAACAATGTTTCATATTAGTTTTCTTTTAAGCAATGATTCATGGAAACAAGATGTGCTTAATTCATACATGATCATCCTTTCAAGTACATGATCACTGCCAAGTATGATTAAGCTTTATTTTGATTGATGAAGTGTGGTGTGATTAGTTAAATTCATTTATCTTCATTTATTTTCCATAAGCATATTAAATAGATCATACTGCAAATAATCTAATTCTACACATACGTGCTTGTATTTCACAAGTCTATGAACCCCCGGGTTGATAATTTAATGTAACAGGATTTATGCCTATAAATCGGGTGAAATTTTTGGTGTTGTTTCTTAGGAAATTATAAAGGAATTGGGTAATTTGTAGTTTCTTGCATTTTGTATAATTTAGAAAGCATTTTCCATGCAAGGAAATAGAGACGGTAAGATGAGAGGTATGAGCCTACGCATTCACTAAAGAATTTGTAATTCTATAGTGAATCTCTATTTCTCTGGAAATCATGATAGTTTAAGCATGCGTAGAGTAGACTTAAATAGATTTCTTGTTAAATTATTTTAATCATTTATATCTGTGGTGCAGTAAGAACCACTCCACCTACTAACCCATTGAAAGGAAGATCTATCAGAGAAGGAATGTATCCGAAGGAGGAATAAAATGAAGGATAAGGACACTTCTCAAAGGACAATCAAACACTTCAAGGTATGCTATTGAATTGTTAAATTCTTTCTTGTCCAAATTTGCACAATAAAGTGACATTTGTTACAAATCCATCAATTTACTACAAGTTTTCTAAAATGCCATATTTAAGATCTAGAGATGGGTGTTGGACATTTTTAGGGAATTAAATTATAATTTCATTATCAATACAACCATTATAAATCTCACATACTAAATCACTCTTTTTTTTTAAATGGCCATTTTCAAATTTTTGTAGCAAATTGACTTTGGAAATCTCTTAAAAAAAGAGTTAGGACAGTCAATATTTGACAAGTCATATGAACACATATTCAAAACCTATTTATAAGAGAGATATCCCCTAGAATCTAGTTTCCAACCCAAATTGAATCACTTCATTTGGGTACCAGACGAAAATGTTATGACCAAATTATTGATTGTTGGTCATAAAATTTGCATCATGGAAAGTCTACATCTTGACTATTCACAAGCAGATATAACATATCAAATCACCATATATTCAAAACTTGTTTATAAGGGAGAAAGGTCTTAAATTATATTTTAATACACAATTTGAATCACTCAATTTGGACTTCGTGTTGAAAACGTTAGTCACAAATTAGTGGTTGCCTATCCTAAAACAACTTAATAAAAAATATTCCTTCTAGGTATGTTCATCAGTAGTTATGGGATATCAAATCAAATTCATATTAAAACATGTTTCTAATGGATATATATAAATGAATCTATTTAATATCCAAATATAATCACATCGATCCGACATCAAACGATAAATCTAGGTTCAAAATACTAATTGTTGGTCTAGGCAAAATTTCATAAACAGCTCTAGCGAGCATGATGTTCCTCAGTATGTTTAGTACATCAATTCAAAGCACTTTAAAAACCTATTTATACTGGAGATATCCTTATGAATCCACTTAAATTTGTATTTGGAATCACTTCAATCAAACCTCGAATGAATATTTTATCAACAAAACATTGTCAGGTAGTCTAGTTGGCCAACACTTCTCAGCAGGTAAAAAATTGAGTTTTTCTTCATTGGATTTGTTTTATTTGCATTGTTTGTATTTTTTTTTGCATGTTTCTTGGAAGAATAAATATCGATCACCTTTCTTCCCCCATCATCTCATGTTTTATTGCAAGAAAATACTTAGTTTTTGTAGGTCTCGGGAGGATCCAAGGGATTAATTTAATGGACAAGTGGTTTTCAAAAATCAAAATTTGAAGAATCATTGATCGAGGTGAAATACAAGCCCAACAAGTGATTTTGAACAAGCCATATTCAAAGAACAAGTTCCTTGGAGCTTGCTACGAATTTTCCAGCTATTCACCAACAATACCAATTTTTTCAAGATGGATTGAGATTAAGATGAAGGTTAATGAAGATGAAGATCAATACCAAAGAGAATTCAAATCCATACCATGTCACATCACATTCATCATGCCATTACTACCAGATGAATCTTCCTAGAAGTCTATTTTTTATTATGTCATCCACCAATACTATGGCATGCTCATATATTTCATCCTTCCAAGCTTAGCAATCCATACATGTTGAATTCCAAACTCCCATTTGTTTATGTAGTCAATCTTCAACTTTCATCTTATTATTACTATCGGATCATGACTTCAACCCACCTTCCCTTCATGAACTTACCATACTTCCTTGTTCCATCCACCCCTAACCCATGAATAAAGTCACTCAGCTCACTTGCAAGTTGAGTCACTTCCCTGTTCTTTTTCTTTTGTCAAATAAATTCCTACTTGATAGTGAAAATCTTTGATTTATGGATCTTCAAATCTTTTTGTTATATGCTTGAGTTGGATGATGTGGGATTCCTTAAGGCTCTTCTTCCGACAAATCTTGTCCCATCAACTTCAACACCTTATCTGGGATCAAGATTAGAGATATCTTATAGTACCTTGTGACTTGTGTACATTAATGGTAGGCCTCCTTATTGTCAGTAGTGGGAATTCATCAATGTCTCCTTATTAACAGATTGTGCAGGTAAATTGACTTCAACACATCTATTCGTACTATTCAGAATGTACTATGGTACCTTGACACTCATTTTCATTAATGGTGAGTTGTCTTGTGTTGGTTAATGATATTCATTAATGATCGGTTATCCAACGAATTTTTTCCATGTTCGACTCCAGAAGATTTTTTCACATGGACAGAGTTGTACCAAGGTTTGGGAATGAATGAAGACTATATGGTTTCATAGCACTAACTACAGTTTGCAGTTTCAATATTTTTCAAATAATAAGAGTTTAGCAAAAGTAGATTAGTTCCATCAGTAACAAGGTACACATGTTCTAGTTTCAGAGCTTATCATCTATTCATTCATACATCCAAGAGGAAGAAAAAAACATAAAGATCAAATTCTACAATAGGTCAAATGTCTTATTCCAAATTGTTTCACTTCAGATCCATGATTTAGGTAGGTGAAGGTATGTTTATTTTATAATCTTTAATAAATAATTCCTTGAAAACTAGAATAGGTGTATTTGAAAAAGTCTCCATGTATAACATGATGATGTGTTGCTTTCATGTGCCCTTCCCTATTTGTCAAATGTCTTTTAGGACGGAAAACACCTTCAGTTAGGTGGGGGGGTTTATTTATATATTTATACCTTTTCAATCCCATTTCTTACCTTATTCTCTCATGAAATCCTATAACCTTTTTGACTCCTTATGGAATGATGATGACCAACATGTATTTTCCCCATTCCACTGATGTTGCTACGGGAAATTCAAATCTTGTAGCACTCTCATTGGTTTGCATAGTAGCGAGACTTCAAATTCAAATATACCACTTACAGGATGTTCGACATGATTGGTACATGCTTTGGCACCTATTAAATCCCATAAAACTCAAATTGGTTGATTGTGGGGGAGATGGTCAAACCAAAAGTCAAATGTAGAAATTTAACACTGGCAAATCTGTTCCAAAGGCACTGTTTGCATGCAGCTAAGGCCAAATCAAGAAAAATTGAGATATGGGTTTTGTGCCCAATATAACCATTTAGGTGTTCTCATTACAAAATTTCCCAGAAAATGCACAATGAGGGATATACGAGCATGTTTTTAAGGAAATTTTCACAACAATTTCTCAAAATTTCCAGAATTTCAGTTGCAACCTAGTTACTACCAGAAATCAATTTGCTACCGGAATTCGTGTAGCTTCATCAGTTTGCACATTCACTCCACATCAGGATCAAATTGGTGAAATGGGTTTTGTTTAGGAACACATAAATATGGTTTTGTGTTGGATAAACTCACCCCAAGCTAAACAAGGAAGGCACCATTCTCTAGTCAAACCAAAAGTCAATCGTAGAATTCTAGGCCCAGATTTCATGGAACAACAATTTCATGCACAATATGTTGTGAAATCAATAAGGCAAGACTAAATAAAGAATACATGGTCCATATTAACTATATCCAAGCCATGAATAATGCACAGGTTTGAAGATGGAAATATCACGTATGATATGCGATCAAATCTTGATTTTAGTTGAATATGAAAGGCGTTTGAGCAACTTCAAGTTCTGAAATTGACTTATTGATTTTTAAATTCGATGTTATATTCATAATATCAATTTCTCCTTTGGTGGCCGAGGAAACTTGTTGTTTGAATTGGCATTGATACTTCATGGATATAGAACACATTTCCTACAGCAAATTTGTGAGTCAAAGGGAGAAAAAGTCACATTATGCTAAGAACAGAGTGTGGCCAGTAGCAGCTTGGATCTGTAGTGTCCAACCAGAGGGATAAAAGGAGAATTTTTTTGGTAGCAAATGGTGAAACGTTGCAGAGGAGTTGGACATGGAATAAGATTGCAGGTTTATCAACTTGATGAAATCATTATAATGAAATGTATGATAAAGATATAGCACGAGAGCACTAGTTTTCAGATTCAATGTAATCTTCATTAGCGATTAGATCTCTACTTATGCCAATGAATATATAATATGCATCATTTAAATGATTTGAGAATATTTTGACTATGGAGTTAGATACCATCTTTTTCAGATAAAACATGGACTCTAACATTTAATCAGATGGATTTCATTAAGTGCTCGATTGTAGGTACCTCATATGGTGTTGTTTCAAGTGAGTTGAATAGGCCATGTATTCATAGGTATCACTACCACGTTCTTGCATAAGAGTCTAGTCTTGCTCATTTCATTTTTCAAGGTTACATTCACAAGGTCAAAGGTGCAACATTCGTCAATCTCTTAGGTGATTATGCCAGATTTAAAAAATCTAAAAGGGGTTATGTTAAATTAAGTTGCATCAACAGTCTGAAACAGATTTTTGTCATTAAAAGTATGTTTGAGTAGATGGAAACAGATCCATGAATTGTTTGGGTACTCTTGTAGCAAAAATCATGGTAGCTTTGCAATTTTATTGATAAAATGTTCAGTCACAAAAAAAATTCATTCAAATACATACAAATATTTATACCATAACAACAAAAAAGGAGGGTTTGAAATGTGCTTGTAAATTCCTTCAATCCATCTTTGTTTTAGAAAGAATGTTAAGGTGTCTTGGACTCCCAAAAATTAAGATCTAATATCAATAAATATTTTTACAAATACTCCCAAGTTGTTGTTCATGACTGTTTATCTTCAACAACTTTCTCTCTGTTGATATCATTTTCAAATTGTTGGTTGACCAAATGTTTTAATGCTGCCACAACAATGCTTCATATACTCATGTTTTAGTCATGCTTTGACCATGCAACAAAACCTCTAGGTTGTTGTTCATGAAATCTAGGTTGTTAATTGTGTTATGCATGCTAGAACCATGCTACAAAAGATGCCCTGGGAATCGTTTGAAAACATAGCAGAAGCATCAGGATTCCATTGATATTGAAAGCCTAGTGGTTATGATCTGTATCTCGGTAAAAATGTTATCCAATAAGATTCTCTTGTTTAACATAAATTGATTTGCTCATAACTGAAAATCTGTCATCTGGGTTTTTCTCATAAGTGAATCAAAGTCAAATCAAGCCTACCCAGATTGACATTTGCACGAAATTATCTCATATTCAAACCTGTAGCAGCTTCTTGTCATGAGGATATTTAAAAAGGAATGATTTTGACTATCAGTACAACAATAACAGAACCATGAGCAAATTTGAAGAATAGTAAGGAGATATGTTGACATGTTTTCAGACTGAGAACAAATGTTTTTTTTTAGCTCTGAAGGAAATTTAATTGGCCAATTTTAAAAGGATTTACAATGTTTGATGTCTCTGATTTCACCTTGTTTTTATATATATAAAGTGCATAAAGTGATTTAGCTATATATTGTAAATCGTGCATTAGATTACCATGAAATTTAGAAAAAAAATGCATTAAGGAAAGATGAATAAACACAACAAATTTCAGGTCAAACCAATTTATGTTTTGTGAGAAATTAGTCGGTGTCACCTACATCCATTTTTCATTTTTCTCGATATTCGTGCATCCATTGGTTGAGATTTTTGGTGAGCAGAAACATAAAGGTATTACCAAGAAACCCACCAACTTTCATGGAAAATTCATGTGTATATTGAGAGAAAATGGATGGTCAAATATGCTACAGGAAGCTTGCTACAGGAAATTTTGATTTGATAGCACCCTTGTTGGTTTTCATATTAGCACAACCTTAAACAAAAATCTGCCACATGGGTTTTTTGTGCAGACTTCAGAAGATGGTTCAGTACCTATTAAACCAGTTTGAAATTCAATAAGGAGGGTTCTTGATCTAGATTTATGACCGAAATGAAATGAATAACAGATTGAATACCATAACACAGAGATACAGAGAACAACAACAGATATCTAGTGAACAATAACTTCTATTGAATAAATAAAATAGGTTGAAAGTTTGAAACTGTAAAACTACGGAACTAAAACAACTTGCTCGAATGGTGGTAGCTATCTCTAAGAAGAGATGTGGCTGCTACACACATTCGTCTGATCAAAATGATTACAATGAGGCTCCAGAGGCCTTTTTAACATGACTTATGAATGCCAAAACCCTAGACATCCAAACACCTAACCCTAGGAGATGAAATGCCAAAATTTATGTGGGCCCCGATGGGTAAGTTGGTACCTCGACTTCCTGGGATCATAACTTTTTCATACGACCTTTGTTTTAGGCACGTGATAGCCCATTGGAAAGGTATTTTCACGAACTACACATTATTTCGTCAAACTCTGACTTCGTCTATAGTTTGACTATGGCAAGCCAAAAAAAACATTGTTTAGGGCCCCAAAACGGCCGTAAAAGTACAAAAGGATGTACTGATATGAAAAATTCCAAAATAAGCCAATTGGATTAGGTGGATGGCCACCAATCTCCACCTGGAAGCTTTGCAGGGCTTCAGACAACCCCGAAAGTGTAGAACCCACAATTACAAAGAATTATAGAAGAACATGTTGAACTAAAAAATGTCAAGAGGAGTCATTTGGAATAGGTGGGTGGCCACCAATATCCACTTGGATCATTCCTCCCCCTTAGGAAGCAATGGTCTCCATTGTGTTGAGTGCCCCCATCATGTGAGGAAACTTCTGCTGAATTTGGCCACGGGTGAACCACTTTCCTTGGTGTAGGAGTTGCCCTACCTTGACAACCCAATAAATTTGGATCCTCTATTGGCAAGTTCCCTTGACCTGTGTGTCCACTATCTGATCAGTGGATGCCTATTCCATGCAGTCATGGTTGAGCTCTATTCGTGTCAATTGTTCGGCGATCTTTGAGGTGTCCAATAATGGTGGAAAATATGGTCAAAGGAAGTCCACATTGAAAACTAGGTGCAAGCTAAGGAAGGGTAGAGTGTTTAGCTCAAAATCATTGCTACCCAAAGTCTTGGTGATAGTGTAAGGCCCATAGCGAAGTGGGAAAAGCTTCCAATGCGGCCCTGTAAGGCATTCTTTCTGTAAATGTAACCAGACCTTGTCTCCCACTTGAAATTGGTGCGGTACCTGGTATTGATCATGGTGCTACTTGTACATAGCATTGGATTTCTGCAAAATCTCATGGATCTGTTGGCAGATGTGTTGAATCTACTCAATGAATGTGGTCGCTTTTTCGACCTCAAATTGAACATGGAAAGATTCTTCCTATGTGGTTGCAAGAGGTAGTGCAACATCAATAGGACCCAAGGGTTGTAATTGCAACCCTACCTGAAATGGGCTATGGCCGATGGAGATATGGAGAGCCTTGCTGTAGCTGTTTTGAACATAGGGAAGACTCTCATCCCATGTACGAGGATGTTTGGATTTGTACATGCACGGGATGTGCACAATCATCTGATTAACGACCTCTGTCTGGCCATCGATTTGGAGGTGAAAAGCAGTGGATTTAGTGAGCTTGGTGTCCAACAATGACCAGAGACTTGACCAAAATGTGATGAGGAACCTATTGTCCCAATCTAAGGTGATGGTCCGTGGAATCCCAAAATGGACCCACACCCATTCGTAGAAGAGATTAGCAGTATCTGTAGTTGTGATGCTCTTCTTACAGGTTGTGATAATGGTCATCTTCGAAAATCGATGAACCACCATAAATACACAATCATTGTCGTGTTTGGTGGACGGAAGGCCAGACATGTAATCCATCAAGATGGATTCCCAAGGCCTCTTGGAAGTAGGAAGAGGGGTGTATAATCCTTGCTTCTTGATGGTTGGCTTGGCAATGGCATAGGCAATGCAAGATATGGTAGACTTGTTGACGTCTTGTCGAATTTTTGGCCAATAAAAATGTTTCTGTAGAATGGCTAAAGTTTTCTCGAAGCCAAAATGTCCTGCCATTCGAATGTCGTGAACCTCCCAAATCAACTTTGCACGCTCTCTTGTGGGAACACATAAGTGGCCCATATGGCATAATAGTCCATCCTGGATGTGAAAATTGGTGGCATTCGCTGCTGTACCCAAGAGCTGATAGGTGGTGGAAAATTCAGGGTCACGCTGATAAAGTTGGGGCCACATAGATGCCTCATTCCCATGGGAATGGAGCATTGTGGTGAGTGCAACAACGTGAGGGTGACTGAGGCAGTCAACGACATGATTTGTGGGTGACTGAGGCAGTCAACAACATGATTTGTGCTCCTTGTTTTACACTTGATGTTGATATGGAACTGTTGTAGGTATGTGGACCACTTTTGATGCCAGTCATTCTGCAACTTTCCTTGTGTCTGTATGAACTGCAGAGGCTTGTGATCAGTGTGGATTATTGTCTCATTCCCCATAATGTAATGTTTCAATTGATGATAGGCTTGCACAATGGAATACATTTCTTTGTCATAGGTGGGGTATTTTTGGACAATATCTGAGAGTGTATCACTATGGTATGCTATTGGATGACCATAATGAATGAGAATTGTGCCTACAACATAGTCAAAGGCATCAATGTCAATCTCGAACAGTTGTTGCAGATCGAGTAAGGAGAGTACTGGAGTTGAGCACAAGTGATGCTTCAGATCATCAAATGCTTGTTGTTGTGCTTGACTCTATGTGAACTTTTCCTTGTTAGTGCCCTTAGTTACTTGGATGAGTGATCCGAAAAGATATTTTATACTACAATGGTTGAGTTATTATGCATGTGTTAATTAACCAATTAGGAAGTTGAATGAAAGAGGAAGAATTAATGATATAACATGGCATCCATAATAAGAAATGCAGATCAGAAAGAAAACATAAGGGGCAACAAACCATAACACCAAGCTTGATAACAGAGTTCGGCAAGGTCGCCTACGTCTACGGGCCTTTGTCTCAGTGGGGGAGGCTTTCTTATTAATTTCTTCAAATCTTCAAAAAATACATCAAAAGTACCTCAAATGGACTTCATATTGATATCATTATGTTCTTCTCAACCTTAGAAATCCAATGCAATTGACGGCACTGAAAAACGCTGAGTATAGCCTCCATAAATGGCCTCCAAACTTCTCTTAATTCGTTGGTTTTCTCTGCATAAATGTCACTATTTGTGCATAAATAACATAACTTTGGCCTGTGGCTCAATGGCTAAAGCTTTCTTTAATAAAGAAGTTGTCGAGGTATCGAATCCCAACTAGACTCTATTTGTGGCACGAAATTTGGGTTGGTTGCCTTAAAATATGGTTTAAAATCCATATACTATAATTTTATGGATTAAAGTAGTGTGGCGCGCCCTTTTTTAATGGTATAACCATACAATGTGGTTAGTCCCGTGAGACAGCGCGATTGGTAAGACAATACCTTTCTCCAAGTGTTGGGAGGAGGTCTTGAGGTCAAACCCTGCTGGGTCTCCGGGACGAATTATGTAATGGTTGCTATGTAAAATGTTTATATACTGATGAATATAAACGAGAAACTTTCCCGTGGAAAAAAAAAAACCATACAATGTGGTTTAAAATAAAACCCATAATTCATACGTGGTGGCATAAACTTTGGATAGGCGTAACACTTGTAAACCACATGATATATAGTTACAGTGACCCACAATACAATGTATTGGCACGAATTTAAAATGGGTTTGAAAATATGGTAACTCTTACCCAATCCATTTTCAATGGATTCGATCCACCTTTAATGGCTTATATCCACAATATGTTTAATAATCCCCATTTCCCTTTGGTGGGCTTATCCACTTTAATGACCACAATATATATAGTTTTAAAAATAACCATATATATTATAATATATAATTTCTCCTTTAAAATGTAATAACTTGCCATATCTTACCATTCCCAACATGTCACGTGTTGCCATGGGATTGGTCCATGTGGAAACCAGTTAGTTGTCAAGTATTCACACAGAACTCTGTCACCTATGCAACCTATCATGTGTCAATTATGCACTTTTCCACGTCACCTTGTCCATGCCACGTGTCATCTCTAGAATGTGCTATGTGCCCTTTGATTAATTGACTTTTTACTTGTTTGACCCAAACTTTAGATTGCAATAACTTTTGCATACAGACTCTGTTTTTCGATCCGTTTGCACCGCTTGAAAACTTACGACGAGCACTTCACGATCATGTTGTTTTTTTGAACATTTGAGAAATTTGATTTTTGAGCCTTTCAAGATCCATTTGGATCACACCTCCCCACTAAGGACCTTTTGGTTCCCAAAAGGTTACTGACCAGTCATCAAGCTAGGGATAGGCCACCAGTCTTGTTCCTTGTCTTTGAACTTTGTCTTGTGCACCTGTCTCATCAATATAAACTGTAATACAATCATGACAACTAACAGCATATTGTTAGCCATTTGTACCATGTCACATCTTACTAAAACCACTATCATCCATGTAGACAACATTACTAATGATAGCATCAAAAATACGACTGCAATTGAGCTGATATGTTTGTAATATTTGCACGACATTAGCTTATCTTGAAGCAAACTGTGATTGATTTTCCATTCTACAATCATCTCTTATTCTTTCTTAAGATCGATTACTTGATTTGAAACAATTATAGGTGTGTTTCTTGCTTGAGCTTCCTTCTTTATTGTTCCATAGTTTGAAGATTTTTATTTGTCTTTACATGATGAGCACGAACCACATATTCTTGACCTACTTTGGTTAAATGATATTGATTATTTTCCTTGTAGAAGATTGATTTACGATCATACAAGTATGGACTGTCTAAGACCATTCCACATTCACTTAGTGGCACCACATCACATGTTACCTTGTCTACAAACTTAGATGAAATTGCAAATTTTAATGTGCACTGCTTGGTTATGTGCATTTGATGATTGTTGCTTATCTATTTAAGTGTGTAGGGCTTATGATGCATCTGTGTTTTTAATTCCAATTGATTAACCAATTCCTCTGAAATTAAGTTAGATTGAGATCCACTATCTATCAATGTGTCAACCTTAGTGTGTCGCATGATGACCCTTATGTGAAACAAGTTACTTCTACAATCAAATCCTTCACCAATTTTACCTATCATACCAATCAATGAGAATTTAGATTCATCACCTGAATCTGATCCCAAGTATGTGGGTCGTGTTTTTGTTGCAACTAATTGTCTCTCTTTCTTTTCCTTGAACCACTTCGGCCTCTTCTCGGGATGAAATTGCCAACATCGGTCCTCATCATGCCCCTCTTTCTTGCAATGTTTACAAGAGGGCTTCTCTTCTTTTCTCGCCACTGAGTTTGACTTCTTGCCATGCCATTTTCTTTTGTCCTCTTTCCTTGAAGACAATTCCCCTGATACACCAACACCTGTTTTCCATGCTTCAATGTATGTCGCTTGAACAAAAACCTCATCAAGATTAGTTCGTCCAAACATGAATACAGTGTTTCGAATATGCGTAGGTAAACCTCCTATATACTTCATAAGAGTTTCTTGGGTATGTAAAGGAATATGTAACATCAATGCCATTGTACAAAAGCCATCTATTTATTCTTTCACCATTTGGCCTTTTCTTAGTTTTAAAGTTTGCCATTCAATTAACGCTTTCTCTTTATAACCCAAATGATAGAATTGTTTTCTAAGGGAAGAAATAAAACTTTTCCATGATGGAAATACATTACCTACTTGTTCTGTTCCATTTTGCAACTTGCTTTGCCACTAGATGAGTGTCATGCCTGCAAGTCTCAATGATGCCAATCTGATTTGAGTGGCCTCATCCTTGATCTGTTGCACACTGCAATAAACCTCCATCTGCTTGACCCAATTGTCAAGTCTCTCTACATTAACTTCACCATCATACATGGGTAATTCGAATTTCACATCAAGTTTTAATAAAGGCATTTCATTCTTATGTTTATGAACATGTTTCTTGGCATTGGATTTAGAACTTGAACTTGAAGAAGAAGGAGAAGATGGAGGTGAAGGAGGAATTTGAGGAGGATCCTCTCCTTCTTCACTTTTTCCCTTTGAAGATTCACCAAGAACTGGTCTCTTTCGTTCCAAGTAATCCTCATACAAAACCTTCATCATCTCTGACATGGCGAAGAAAGTTTTTCAAAACTCTTTCTCATCATGAGAAAGTCCATCTACCGATGCCATCT
Source organism: Picea engelmannii (assembly GCA_009831015.1). Taxonomy (NCBI): domain Eukaryota; kingdom Viridiplantae; phylum Streptophyta; class Pinopsida; order Pinales; family Pinaceae; genus Picea; species Picea engelmannii. The sequence continues at coordinate 322,268 of ML790010.1, read as the reverse complement.
TCTTGCTTTGAGAAGTTCTCTTTCTCAATCCAATCAATGGATTCTTTTCAACAAGCTCGCTTGCACCACGATGTAACTTTTCCTTGGTTAACATGCAAAACTCAAATCCAAACGTCAACCTCACTCTGATACCACTTGATCTGAAAAGATCTTTTATACTACAATGGTTGAGTTATTATGCACGTGTTAATTAACCAATTAGGAAGTTGAATGAAAGAGGAAGAATTAATGATATAACATGGCAGCCATAACAAGAAATTTATATCAGAAAGAAAACATAAGAAGCAACAAACCATAACACCAAGCTTGATAACAGAGTTTGGCAAGGTTGCCTACGTCTTTGGGCCTTTGTCTTAGCAGGGGAGGCTTTCTTATTAATTTTTTCAAATGCTCAAAAAGTACATCAAATGGACTTCATATTGATCTCACTCTATTCTACTCGACCTCAGAAATCCAATGCAAGTGACGACATTGAAAAAGGCCGAGTATAGCCTCTAGAAATGGCCTCCAAAGTTCTCGTAATTCGTTGGTTTTCTCTACATAAATGTCACTATTTCTGCATATATAATATAACTTTGGCTTGTGGCTTGATGGCTACAAATTTTGGTTAATAAAGAAGTGGTTCAGAGATCAAATCCCAACATTTGTGGCATGAAATTTGGATTAGTTTCCATAAAATATGGTTTAAAATCCATATAATATAATTTTATGGATTAAAATAGTGTGGCGTGCCCTTTTTATGGTATAACCATACAATATGGTTAAAAATAAAACCCATAATTCATACGTG
>ML790010.1:258794-289386 GCA_009831015.1 Picea engelmannii | reverse complement strand
TGGATGATCATAAATTCCAATTTATATTTCAATTACTAAAAAAATACCCGTATATAAATCTCGATTTATATTTCAATTATTACAAAACTTAATAAGGGTTAGTATTGAAAAAAAACAAATACTTCCACACTTCCGTAGAGAAAAGTGGTTATACGAATTTGATAAGACATCCTAAGTATCCAACTCGCTTATAATCAATTAATATGTACTTTATTATACATTCCCACCCATGCATAATTTATTATACATTACCACCCACATATATAAGACACCCTAAGTATCCAACTATCTTATAATCAATTAATAAGAAATCTTAAGTATCCAACTAGCTTATAATAAATTAATATGTGCATTCCCACCCACACATAATTTATTATACATTCCCAGCCACACATAGTTTATTTCGTTTATGATTGGGTGCAAGAGTAGATTATTACATCGAAGTCTATCTCATCCCTCTGTGAAGCATTGATTTGTCCGTTGCCAGCGAGGCAAGGCCACGTCATCTGATCAGATGTCCACATAATCGAAGTATATTCTTCTTCACGGCATTGGAAAAACTGAAATAATAAATGGCAACCAGTGGCCAACATCCTTCCTTAATCGAAGACCTTCGTTGTGTTCGAAAAGAAAGCATTCCATGTGACGTTATCAGTCGTCACCTGACCAGGGTCGGCTCTCTATATATAAAACTCTCGATCTTCTTGCGATTCTCCAGAACGAATCGGACTGGTTAGAATATAGTGGCAAGATTTCTTTGAAGCAGCAGCAGGCATTCACGGAAATGGCTCCCAGCAGACGTGAATCGCTGGAGGAATACGAATTAACGGACTACGAGGATTCAATCAAGGCATCAGTTGGGAGCAGGCTGTCCTTAATCGCTAAAGATTTAGGTCTGGATCGCACCCGCCGTGGCCGAAGTCAAGAAAACGGACTAACATTCGGTAAGGGATTTTCTCACAGCTTTATGAATGGATGTTCCCAAGATTTTGTTATAGAACAGAACGGTTCCTTTTATAAATGGTGGTCGCGGTTTATCCTTGTATGGGCATTTTATTCTTCCTGCTTTACACCCTTTGAATTTGGGTTTTTTCGTGGCTTGCCGAATCATCTATGGACGCTTGACATTGCGGCGCAAGTTTTTTTCTTAATAGACATATGTGTTCAGTTCCTTCTTTCCTACAGAGACTCACATACTTACAAGATGGTTTCTGATCGCCGTAGAATTGCTCTACGTTATGCAAAAACAAGTTTCATTCCGGATTTTCTAGGTTGCTTGCCATGGGATATTATTTACAAATCTGCAGGGAGAAAAGAAGAGGTGAGGTATCTGTTGTGGATCCGGTTGTATCGAGTGCGGAAATTGATTGAGTTTTTTCAGAAAATGGAGAAAGATATCCGTATAAACTATTTGTTCACAAGGATACTGAAACTTATATGTGTGGAGCTGTATTGCACACATACTGCTGCTTGCATTTTTTATTATCTCGCCACAACCATTCCAGAGTCGAATGAAGCCTCTACGTGGGTTGGAAGTTTAAGTATGGGAGATTACCATTACAGTAATTTCCGGGAAATCAGCTTGGCAAGATTGTACATAACCGCTCTCTATTTTGCAATAGCTACCATGGCCACAGTAGGATATGGAGATATACATGGAGTGAATTGCAGGGAAATGATATTTATAATGATATATGTGTCTTTTGATATGATTCTTGGGGCCTATTTGATAGGTAACATGACTGCACTGATTGTTAAGGGATCCAAGACAGAAAGGTTTAGAGATAAAATGGCTAATCTAATGAAGTACATGAATAGACATAAAATGGACAAACAAATAAGGGCTCAAATCAAAGGTCATGTCCGGTTGCAGTATGAGAGTAGCTATGGTGAAGCTAGTGTTTTAGAAGATATTCCAGTTTCTATCAGGGCAAAGGTTTCAGAGTCATTACATATGTCAGAAGTTGCACAGGTTCCTCTTTTCAAGGGCTGTAGTGTTGAATTCATTAGCCAGATTGTAACCAGATTGAAAGAAGAGTTTTTCCTTCCTGGTGAAGTGATAATGGAACAGGGAAATGCAATAGATCAGCTTTATATTGTTTCTCATGGTTCTTTGGAAGAGGTAATTGTTGGAGAGGATGGATCTGAGGAGATCATTGCACGGATTGATCCCCATGGTATATTCGGTGAAATTGCTGTCTTGTGTAACATACCTCAGCCATATAATGTTCGTGCTTGTGATCTATGTAGGCTATTGAGACTAGATAAACAGTCTTTTTCAAATATTATACAACTTTATTTCAAGGATGGAAGGCAGATCCTCACTAATCTGCTTGAGGGAAAGGAAACAGATTTGAGAATTAAACAGCTAGAATCCGACATCAGTCTTCTTATTGTAAACCAAGAAGCCGAATTAGCTTTGAGGGTAAACAGCGCCACTTATTATGGTGATATATACAGTTTGAAGAACTTGATTAGATCTGGTGCAGATCCAAATGGGACTGACTATGATGGAAGGAGAGCTTTGCATTTAGCTGCGTGTAAAGGATACGAAGAGATCACAGTTTTTCTCATTCAAGCTGGAGCAGAAATCAATGCTATAGACAAATTTGGAAATACACCATTGTTAGAGGCTGTTAAGGCTGGGCATGATAACATTGCTTCTATACTTAAACAGAATGGAGCAACTTTGGGGATAGAAGATGCTGGGAGTCTTCTCCGTAAAGCCATAGCAGATGGGAATGCAGAGCTGTTAAAACGATTGTTAGCCAATGGTATAAACCCTAATTCAATGGACTATGACCATCGTACACCACTCCACATGGCAGCTGCAGAGGGATTGCATTTGTTGGCAAGGATTTTGCTTGATTCCGGTGCAAGTGTTTTTTCATTGGATAGATGGGGAAACACTCCACTAGATGAAGGAAGAAGATGTGGCAGTAGACCTCTCATCCAGATGTTAGATGAAGCAGCAGCTAATGCTTCTGGGCTAGTTTCAACTGAATGCTTAAGAGATTCAGAAAATAAAAAAGGTGGCTCTTCTTTTAAAGATTCAAGAAGAGAGATATCTGAGCCCAGGGAACAGGTCAAGGCCAAAATATGCACAGTGTTTCCTTTTCACCCATGGACTCCCAGAGAGAAGAGAAGAAATGGGCTTGTCATGTGGGTTCCTGAGACAATTGAAGCCTTGCTTCAAGCTACAGCACAGCACTTTGGTTCTGTTGGTACCATGGTTCTAACAGAAGATGCAGGAGAAGTTTTGAATGTAGACTTAATTCAACATAATCAAAAGCTTTATATTGTTAATGTGGACGAGTTGCAATGAAGTTTGAAATAAGCACCCTTCAGTTTTCTATTTGCCTCCGCACGACGAGGTGGGCTATGAAGAAAATCACTAACAGCGTCCTCTGATAAAAGGTGATTTGACAGGGAAAGGGTTTTGTATCAATTATCATGGTCTGATACCATATTTGTTTAGTTGGACAGTTGGACTTATTCAAATCTGAGGTTCTTCATTTTGTTTGTGTTCTAACATTCTATCTATTGTACAATAGCACAACAACAGCTGTTGTTGATAATTATGTGGAAAATGCAAAAGTTGTCTAATTTAAATCGCGCATATATTCAAATTTTGTGAAAGCTATTTTTGATAGTTGATAACTTCGAGTGTTGCAGAAAATATTATTGTAACTAAAATTGACCCGTAGCCAGCTCCGTTTATTTAGTAACATTAAATTAAGTACACGAATTCTGACCAATGAATTATGACCAACGAATGCAGATCGATAACCATTACGTCTCCGTATCCATGTCTCTATTTGAGTCAGAGTAGGCTTTTTAGGAAGAAAAAATATCTAAATACGACCAAATTTTCAGGAATAGCCTAAGTTTCAGGGTTTTACCTGATCATTTTAAATTAGGTAGTCTAAACTTTCTAGCTTTTGAGGGTTTTTTTTTGTCTCTTTTTATATTTTATTCAAAATCCAGTAATGAATAGTTTGATCCGCAGATTTGAGTGGCTAAGTTTGTATAATTCAAGTGTTCCAGGGGTTTTTCAGCACGCTGAATCCATATACATTCAGAAAAACAATTTAAACAACAGAAAATAGAGATTTTGTCCAAATTTACATCACCAAATTCTGACCAATTCCTACCAAAAAAAACCAAAAAAGTAAAACTTTTAACCAACCTCATTTTAAATCAACTCAACCCACCTCCTTTTCAGACAAAAATAAAACCTGAATCCGACCAAATTTTCAAATAACCTAAGTTTCAGGGTTTTACCCCCATTTTAAACCCACCCGAGTTAACATACTCCATCTCAATCGATGATTAAGATCACAAGAAAGTGGCCGTATAAAAAAAAGGTGGGATTAATTTTATTTTATACGGACAATCTATGTATGGTGGAAAATGTTTGCTGTCTCTGCGTGTCATGACTCATGGGTCCCACAGAGCGTACTGCCACTACAATCACGTGATCTCAGAGTACAACACAAATGGAATCGTACTATTTGGAATCCTATAACTGTCGTGCATTTGCTAATGAAAACAACGTGTGAAAGTGACTGGTCTTGAGCTGTCATTGGTGCTTGCATAGTTTTGCTTTAGACGTGTGCAATTATTTATTCATTTTGCGAGCAAAGTTATTGGATACAGCAGTTGCATAGAAATGGACGTGACGGCAGAAATCAGTTGGAAAAACGTGAGGTGTCTGTGAAGTGTCACAATGTAGGCAACTTTTAAGCGTCGTTCAGCGGTCACATGTTTATCGTTCGAGAAGCCCATGAAACCGTTGAAAGCAGTGCGAACTTGGGAAAGAAAATCAAGGAGAAAATTGTACGTCATATCGTCACGTGTGACCAATGGATTACTTCCCCTTTACGTAGTATTATAGGCTATCGGATCTGAGCATTCAAATTCGATGATCTATAATCCACTTGTCGCAGCGTTCAATGTTCAGATCCAACAGTCTATAATTCACTTGTCTTAGCAATCAATGTTGCGTAGCAGGCTGGATATTGTTTGCCCTCCTCCTTAAAAGCAAGCATGTCCTCTGTCAAGCAAGGACAACTCTTCCGTCACATTTTTACGGTCATCCATGGTTTATTTATGTGCATTGGTTTACAGAGTTTATGAACATGCAAACATTAAGCACTCTCTTAAGTAGCATTGAATGTTGTGTCAGAATGGGTATGCACATCAAATCCACCCTCACATAGCATTCAATACTACATAAGAGAGTGCTTCATGTTTGCATGTTCATAAAGCCTCGTAAATCGGTGCATATAGGCAAGTCATGGGTGACGACGAGCAATATACAACCTGCTATACAACATTGAATGTTGTGGTAGGTGGTGTTAGTAACATTTCTCATTCGAGGCACAAAAGCGTTCAGGTCTGCAAGTGGCGCGAGAAGCGCCCGAGCGCAGCACAAAAAAATCTCGTTTTTGGCTTCCAAGCAAGTAAGCGGGCAAGATTATATTGTCGACGGTCAAGATCCATCCATAGGAGCAGATCAACGGTTGGCGGGAAATCGCGACTAGCGGAGCTGCGCTGAGATTAGCGCGATGGATAACAGTCGTCCATCCAAGGGACATGTGGCGTGAGATCTAGTCACATCGGTTTTTCGACATTCGGGAGTTCAAAGGGTGAGGGTTCTATGTCATTCTATATCTCGAAACCCCGAACCCCGAAGCGCCGAAAGCGCCAAGAGTCGGGCCCGCAGTATCACGGAGCATTCTCAGCCGTCCATCCAAGGGGGACACCTAGTGCGCGATTAGGCTCCTCGCCTTTTCGCCCATCGCGACTTCGAGGCGCAAGGAACAACTCCGTCATATTCTTGATGCGCGAGGTGCCAAGAGCGTCCAAGACCCGGGCCCACAGTATCGCCGAGCGAGTTCAGGACCGTCAGATCTGAGAGGGGCGCGTGGCGCCCAATTAAGCCGTCTCGGCGTTTCGCTCATCGCGATTTTAAGAAACAAGGATTAGCTCCTTCCCATTCACGAGCGTCGAAAGCGCCTTTGAGAGTAAACACAGGGTCACATCCCGTGGACACTTGGGAAATAAAAAGCGTTGTGCACAAGGGGCCAAAGGCGTCGAGTCTAGTCGCCGAAAGGATCATCGCGATCTCCAGGTGCCATTGGATTCGACCTCAATCCTGGTCTTCGATTGGAGTAAATGAAGGCGAGAAGGGGTGGTTGAAACCTCTCCTCATTCATTAAGTGTGAGGTATGGAGGGTCTGGCAAGCGGTTTGCTCAAGAGGGTCCTGTGTACCCATTTTTCCAAAGAAGCCATGCCGAGTCATCGACTAGCCGGAGGAGGTTTGCACACGCTAGCTCGGCACTTAATGTGATCCAGGTGGATATCGGTGGCCACCCACCTTTTCCAAATGGCTCAAAACGACTTTCTGACAATTTTGACAATTTACTATTTTTAGCAGGTTTTAACTTTCGGGGCCATTTTGAGGGCCCAAATGAAGGTTTTTCGAGATCGAGGTTCTCAATGATAGCCAAAAGCATGATTGAGCCCCCAAAATGAATCTCCTCGACGATACCTTTCCAACGAGTTATCACATGCCTAAAACATAGATCGTATGCAAAAGTTATGACCCCGGGAAGTTGATGTACTCACTTACCCAAACGGGGCCCACATGACTTTTGGCGCTTCATCTCCTAGGGTTAGGTTTTTGGATGTTTAGGACTTTTGGCATTCCCTTTTATTGTAAAAGAGCCTTCAGAGCCTCATTGTAATCATCTTCTTGTGAATGCGAGTAGCCGTCACATCTCTCCTCAGAGATAAGATGCCACCATTCTAGCGAGTCTTTCACTCTGTATTTTTACAGTCTCTGTAAATTTCTCTGATTAATAGAAATCGTGTATTACTGTATATCTGTGTTTATGGTTGCATCTCTGATACATTTCTATTATATTATTGAATATTTGCAATATCTCTGTGCATTTCTTTATTATATTTCCGCACTCATTTCATGCCGAAAATAATCCGGATCATAATGGCTTAGCTACTCCCCTTGTAGGAGCCACGCACAGTTAAGGTGACGTCTGACAAAGAATACCCGTCCGAATTTGGCTGAAGGGACACCAAGCCTTGGATGACTGAGCACGCCGATGGTAGGCGAATTTCTTTGAGTATATAAACTCAGTCTTTGTATTTTGTAATCTATCGATGGTTGAGCAAGGCTCCCGATTGTAAAGTTTTGATGAAGCATTGGTCGCTCTGGTTAATGTATAAGGCATTTGAGACTTCTTACTTTATGGATGTCAGCCTCTTTCCATCTCTTTGTTTACTGTGTTAGAACAACTCGGAATTGGAGGATCCAGTCGAGTTGTCGCTGTTATAGGATGATGTAGGTTGGATCACTGTAACAGTTGCATTATTTCTAATCGGTTCCTGTGATTTTCTTAGCATTGAACGACTTGGAATTGGAGGATTCAGTCGAGTCACCCCTCAGCTCCTTGAAGCTCTAGACCAAGAGGATCTTGGCTTCTGAGTTTTTCCTCCTCAAGCTTCCGAAGGCCTGTCGCCCGAGGCAGTCTTGCTCACCCTTCTCACAAGTCTTCCATCTACCACCCTTTAATCATCTACTGACGGAAGTTGGATCAAGACCTCCCTTTCTCTCTACATACCAGGCCCGGTTTCCTGAATTTAAAGCTATATCTTCTTGAGTCTTTACCCATTCGATCACCCCATTAAACAAATCGTGACATAAAACTGATGGATGTCGGGCTCTGCTCCTGCAAGCAATCCAGGAGTGACTTCTGATGCTAACAGGTGGTATATACACCATCAGATCACCTTGGTATATATGTCAGGATATATCTGACGATGTGTATACCACCTGCTGCAACATTCAATGTTGCATAGCACAATGTATATTGCTTGTTGTCACCCATGACTTACCTATATGCATCGATTTATGGTAAGTCATGGGAGACCATAAAAATGTGATGGAAGAGTTGTCCTTGTTTGACGGATGACATGCTCACCTCTAAGGCGAGTCTTCTTGGTGCATAATGCTCGCCATGCCAAAAAAGTAAGGGGAAGTAATCCATTGGTCACACCTGACGATATGAAGTACAATTTTCTCCTTGATTTTCTTTCCCAAGTTTGCAATGCATTTAACGGTTTCATGGGCTTCTCGAACAATAAACGTGTGATTGTTGAAAGCTGCTTAACCATGGGAGTCTACATTCTTTAAATTCACAACCACATTTGTTATGGTCATTGTAAATTTGAATAGAAAAGAAGAAATTATAGTAAACCTTGAGGCCTTTGTCGAAGGATGATAATTATATCAAAACACTATAAGAGCCACAAAGAGAGCTTGTACTTGTTTTATAGGTGTCAAGAACATGCAGATCTAACATGATTACATCCACTGCTTATTATTTAGTATACGATGTCTATGATTTGGAGCTTCCTAAGATTCATACAAGCAAAGAACTAATTAGGACCATGTAGATCTAGCATGATGACATCCATTACTTATTATTTAGTCTAAGATGTCTATGATTCAGAGCTTTCTAAGATCCATACAAGCACATAGTTAAATGACATTATCATCAAGACTACCAAGTATGTTATTCTTATTAAGGATATCGATTGTTCATTTTGTCTCTTAAACCATGTAAAATGCATGACATAGTAGATGTTAGAGTACAAACCCAATGCATATATATGATGGTAACAACAATTACGTTAAATTCTCCATATCTTTCTTAGGAATCTCAATCAAGGATAAAAAAAATGTTCCTACAATCATTAATTCTATGAACGATATCAATGTTATAGATTTCCAATTTCTACTTTTGTTAATCTAGTTGTGGACCTAGAGGTTTGTACAACAGTTCCTCTTATTCCTTTACCCTTTTTAGTAGTATCTCTTGAGTAGTTTTTACAAACATTTCTTATCTCATCATGCGTGCAATTATCAATTACTCATGAGAGTCTTTATCAATTGTACAATTAGTAGATTACATGTAACTAAAGTGGAATCTCTCAACATAGTCCTATAATCATTCATCCTCCCCTCGAATCATTCGAAATATTTCATCTCTTGATTCTCTAAATTTGCAATATTCTATGCATTTCTTTGTAAAATGATTCTGCATTGTTTCCTACATCTGAATAATATGTCCATCTATACCCTTTGAGGGATAATTCCTTCAAAATAGAGGGGAACAATCTCATATTTTGGTCATTATTCTTGTAGTAATAAGTCTTGTAGAGAACTTCAAATTCAAAGAGGAAAGTGGTTGTGTCCTCAATGATCATTCCATGAAAATGGGGAAGAGTTGTTGGATTTTTGTTTTTCATTCTTACTTGCTCCCCTGTTTCTAGGATAGCAAGCTCAAACATCTATTGCTCTTCTTCATTTTCTCCTCCCACCCTTTCGTTTTCTCTTTCATCAACCATAGTGAACAGATAAAAGGATGAAAATGAAGAAGTTTACCAATCCCCAAATTCTTCAACACTTTCTTCGGAGATTTGTTTTAGGCTATCTTTAGTAATTAAGAACATAGGGCTCCATTATTGTTCTTGCCTCTCACTCCATGTTTCTCCTACACTTTTATTATAAAATATTGGAAAAAAATCTTCCTAATTTATCCCTACTATGATGCATGCAATCCTCCTAAAAAATATAAATATATTGAATAAAGAGAAGAATACCACTTTGTAAAAAAGGAAACTTTTGAGAACTTTTATTGCTTATCCCTTTCACAACGGAATCCTCTTTAATAGTGCTTTATTCTTTCAATATTTTAGTACTTCCCTGGCAATGACACCAAAAAATTGTGAGCTAAAGTATTGCAGCAATAAAGGCTATTGAATCTCAAGTAATTGTGCTTAAATTATCAACTAGGGGAATCATAGACCTGTGAAGCACTGTGCAAAGTTTATACAATTGTTAAGTGTAGAAATGAGTTATTGAATGAATTTTGAATCCTTTTATTTTAAAGAACGATACTATATAATTGCTATGTAGCTACCTACAATATAGAACCATAACTCTATAGCATGAGTTTTTCCTAGGACATGAAATGTCTTAGGGCTTAGTGGTTGATGCTAAAAAACTACTTATCTTCTTCAGAAGTAAACATCATTGTTGAAAGTAAAATAGAATGTAAATGCTTAATGTTACAAAAAGGAAATGGAAATTGAAAGGTAAATTCAAATGATGGAAGATAAACCTATTCTACAGCGTGTTGAATCACACAATGGATACCCTACCAACCATAGGTTAATGACATACTANAAAAAAACATTCACACCATAAACTATATATGCAATGTACAACAAATATGAAGGTGCATTCAACACCAATCTCTCCAAACATGCCCTACCCTTGAAGAGGACTAGTAAACCCCTTCTTTATAGCTTGATTTAACTCAAAAGAATGATAGTATTTTTACTTCATTAAAAAGATTCAAAATTACAAACTTTAATATGTAGCTCTTTCAAACCTAGCTATAAGAAAACTCAATCATATCACTGTCTATCTTAACATATCTAAAACTGAATATATTAATACTAAGAGAGCCTTGGATCCCTACTGAAGAAATCTAGGCTATGAACTAATAGTCTTACCCCCAAAATCACTAGTTCCTTCTTCATTAGTTAAGGTGGTTCATTGGGGAATGGGATCCTAGGGTGCATGATCTATTTTTTTTCACGAGAATAGAGATCGATTTGGAGGATATGTGGCATCATTATTTCTCTTGATCTACTAAAAAAATTACTACTATGGAGTTCATGGTCATCTCCTTGCTTCTTGGCCTGTAGCAAGAGGTCTGTTGGAGAACTCATGGTGCTAGCCTCTTCATCGATCTACTACTTCCATTGGGTTCTCGCGGAGTGTGCAACCATATCCCTTCTTCCTCGAACTAGAGCATTAGGGAACATGTCTGTGTAGCTTTGATTGTTGGGTCTCTTGGGTTACTAGGGCCAATTGATTGATGCCCTAATTCTTTGCTAGTGAAGCATTTCCTTCTCCATCGTAGTGATGAGCGTGTATCGACTTGTCATTCTCTTGGTTAGCTAGGACAAATGTCAAAGGCAGGATCAAAGATGAAAACAAAATACTATTTCCATGACCATAGGGGTTAAATCTATAAAGAATAATAAATCATGAACAATCATATCACAAACCCATACTCATATGCAATAGATAAACTCTAGCATTCACACATAACAATATCATGAAATGAAACCAAAATAGACTATTGCAAATTATTAATCAACACATTGTCATTAGCTACAAAATAGGTAAATTTAGTAGATATTTAGCCAACCAATAGACAAATTGCAAGGTCCTGGAGGTAACTAGTTATATAATTAATTAATATAATGGGCTAATTCAGTATCCCATCAAGGTGGTTATTTGAAATTTCTTGGATGTGGTCCCATGTTGTCTATTTGAGGATTGTGAAATAATGTGAAAATAATAGATGAGTTTTTGGATGTGGTGATAACTACTCGATTGGAAATGGATGTTGATAAATCACCAATGATGAATGTATTTCTATGGAACTGTTAAAATGCCACTTGAAAATTTGTTGTGCCTAACTTTTGGTAGGTATATAAGGCATCAAAAAGTAGTGATTGAGAGCATAAATTAACAAAAAATCGAATACATTTGTTCCAAATGCTTGGCTATGTGCATCAAGACTATCTTGTATAAAATCATTTGGTTAGAGAAGATGATTTTTATCGCTCCATTGTAGATAATGTAATTGTTATATGGGAAAGCATGGAATGGGCATGGTGTCTTGATCTTGATTTTATTTTCAATAAAAAAGATATAGAGAAAGCTTGTGATGAAATAGTCATTTATACTAGATATGCTCAAAGCCATAGGATTTGGATAGTTCTTCCTCATGGTGGTTGAAACTATTGTTTCCATAGCCTTAATCTATTGTTCCAATAACAAATGCAAATCTAAGGAGGTCATGGATTTTAGATCCATTTTTCAAGAGTACTAGCTTTCCCAACCCTTGTATGTTATGGAGCTTAAAGCCTTGAGATATATTATTCACCATAAAATAGCACAATCTCTTATAAAGGTCATTCCTCTCCTTGAATTTGGAGAAGGTATATGGTTAAAGGACTCTTTGTTGATGAGTCATTTCTTACTATGTTTGAGCACCAAATTAAATGGATAAAACCATGGATTGTTAGAAAATATTTTTTGAGGTCTCAATCTATAGGATACGATGGAAAAAAATCAATGATACATATACATTCTGGATGGTCATAGATCCTTTATTTAGATAGAGTAAAGGATGGTCATAGATCCTTCATAACTAAATATTTTTTTTTTTTCGGAATCCCCTTTGCATTCCAAGATTTCCTTGAGGATATTTAGGATGTTTTTCATTTAATGAGTAGAGAAGAAGATTTCCAAATGGACAACTAATAACATAACATCACTAGCCACAAAATTTATATTTTCACTAATGTTATGATTACTAATCATATCTACTATTCTTGATCATGTTGGGTACCCTCCACTAGTGTTTATCAGAGGCTTGAGAAATCCATTCATACTTTTGATGGGATGATATAGATGGAGGCTAGGGGATTTTTTTTCCTCAAACTTGCACCTTAAAGTATATGTCCAAGAATGTCATCAATGTAAGATTAAGATAACTAAGAGTGTTTCCCATTGTGACCACAACAACCACTCCTCTCACTTTAGGCTACTTATTTTCTAGCTCAAGGGAGGATTCCCTAAAGAATTGTCTATGACTTAGATCTTAAGAGAATCAACTTCATAGTATGGAAAATGAAAGAACCAAGGAAAAATATTTAACATTAAAGTATAGTTGAATGATTCAACAAGACTAGTGCCTATCTATTGGTAAAATGGAGTCATAAATATATAACAAAGGGCATGAAATTTGAAGCTTGAATAATTTGGGCATGGAAATCAATATTAGAATGAATCATGCCCAATGTTTCAACTAGTTTCTAAATAAATGCTAAATGAAGGCATTCCTAGGAAAACAAAGGATTCTCCAGGACAACAATCAACCATCAATGAAAACAACACATTGTAGTAAATAATCTGGTCACTAATAAAAGATTCATAAACTAAATAGTATGATCATAATAAATTTGGTTAACAAAAGATTGCACAAACATGAAAGGGTTATAAAACCCATCACAACTTCGATATCTAATTATTTGAAACTAATAGGGAAAGAGTACCAATTCACATGAAAGATATATAAAAAAATATCATCAATAGTTTCTTATTGAAGCATCCAATCAAATATTTGATTTACAAATTCAAGAAGGTGGAGGCACACTACTATTACAAAATTATCCATTCTTCCCTTGGATAGAAGATTAAGCTTGGGAGTAATCTCCTACCATCCAACCCCTTTATAATATTTGTTCTTATCTTAAATAGGAGATGATGGATTAATCATATGATCCGGATTAATTTCAGAACGAAATTAAAGAAGAGATATCACAATGAAATACACATAAAAATTGCCAGAAATAGAGAAATACAACATACATGATTTCTATTAATGAAAGAAATGTACAGAGACTGTAAAAAATGTAGAGTGCAAGACTCACTAGAATGGTGGCAGCTTTATCTTTAAGAAGAGATGTGACGACTATGCTCATTTGCAAGAAGATTATTACAATGAGGCTCTAAAGGCCTTTTTATGATAAACATGAATGCGAAAACCCTAGATATCCAAAAATCTAACCCTAGGAGATGAAGTGCCAAAAGTCATGTGGGCCCCATTGGGGTAAGTTAGTACATTAACTTCCCATGGTTGTAACTTTTGCATACGATCTCTGTTTTAGGCGCGTGATAGCCTGTTGGAAAGGTATTTTCAAGAACTACGCATTATGTCATCAAAATCTAACTTTGTCTACAGTTTGACTATGGCAAGACAAAAAAACATTGTTTAGAGCCCCAAAATGACCCTGTAAGTATATAAAGATGTACTGACATGAAAATTTCCAAAATAAGCCAATTGGAATAGGTGGGTGGCCAACAGTATCCACCTGGATGTTGTGTAGGGATTTAGGACAACCCCATAAGTGAAGAACACACAATTACAAATAAATGTCCACATTACAGAGAAACCTGCTAAACTAAAAACTGTCCAGATGAGCCAGTTGGAATTTGAAACAGGTGGGTAGCCACCAATATCCACCTGGATCAATCCTCCCCCCTTAGGAATCAATGGTCTCCATTGCGTTGAGTGCACGGGGAAGAGGGGAAAGCATTTTATGAATCTGGATCTTGGTGAACTGCAGGCCTTGGTTAAGAAGTTGCGTTTCTTGGTTTGTGGAAGGCTGTCACGAACCTGTTGTTGGCGGGGTTGAATCTGTTCCACCAAACTATTGTCTCTGGGCTTGGCGGGGCATTGGGTAGGCACCATCGTAGGTGAAGAAACAATATATGCAATCTTCTTATGTTGGATAGAAGGTGTTGAGGTTGTAGAGGTTGTAGTGGCCTTCTATGCATCCTTTGAACAAACTATGAAGAGGATGGATTTTGCAGTATGATAGATTACCTTGGGAACTGTTTTGGTGGAACAATAGTCAGAACTACCTCTGGTATACTGTAGAGCTAACCCCCTAGAGTAATAATGACACTAAAGGTTCGAGACTCATAAACAACATGACATTTCCACATATATGGTTGGCCCAAAACAACATCACATACATCAATAGGGGAAACATCACACACTACCTCATCCTTGAAGGGTTGGATGCCATAGGACAGGTGGAACTGTTGCTTGACATGGAGATCTCGTCCCTGGTGAAGCCACCCGATGTTGTATGGATATGGGTGTGGTGTTGTCAACAACCCCAACTGTTTGACGACCTCATCTAAGATGAAGTTCTTCTGGCTACTACTATCAACAATGAAATGCAACAGGGTCCCCTTCACCCACATCTATGAATGGAAGAGACACTCCCCCTCTTCAGGATCTACTGGTTCTTTTGGTTGAATTGTTGCAGTCGCAATAGTAGCAGTGGGGTTTGCATCAATGATCTTTCTATTTTCAATATTTTCTGGATCAAATTTTGAATCAGGGTTCGGCTCCTTGTCTTTGACCTCAGCCACCAATGATTGTTTCGAGCAACATTCATCGGTGTTGTGCCAGGGGATTTTGTGGAAGTTGAACCACTTCCCATTGTCATTCTTCATCTTTCCTTTACCCTTATTTTCCTATGTCTTGGACTGGTTATTAGGAGGATGTTGGTTAGGGCCATCTTTACCATGCTTTGGTTGTTGCATATTTGCATACCCAAACTCCCATTTTGTTATGGTGCCTAAATTTTTTATTGATTTTGACAACATATCAATAGGAAGCTCCCAATGATGAGATGTTTAGGAAATCCATTTCGATTTGGATGTACCTATGCAGAGCCCCCATGGTATTTCAGAACCAAATGTCACTCGGAGTCTTTGATAACCAACTTGGTGTTCAAGGTATGGAAAGTATTTTTGAACTCCAACATTGTTTGACTCTTCTCTTGATGTAGTGTGGTCCATCTCATGTACTGGTCTTTATAGTTATCAACATGGTAGTATTGTTCCTTAACCACATCCACACAAAAATATCAAGTGGGATCGACCCCATATAATCTAGATTCCTCTGTGGAAATTTGCTCCGAGTAATTTTCCCACCAATTTTTGACATGGGGGAGAGCCTTGAGGAGTGCAAAGGTGATCTTTTTCCTGTTGGAAAAATTGTGAACAGAGAAATAAACTTCTAGCAGATTTAACCATTTTTCTAAGGCATCCGCATATATCCGACCTTTAAATACGAGAATATTAAAATTAACTTGTACCTTGAAGGAAGAGGTTCCTCCAAAGTGGTCACTTGATGAAGATGAACCTATTGCTATCTGTAGGAATTGAAGGATGTGGGAAAAATTCTCCATCATTTCGTCCCTCTGTCGTGTGAGAGCTTGCTCAAGCAATAGGTTAATATAATCTTTTTCTCCATCGTTTTTATTTTATGCTACCATAGAGGGTTTCTTGGGCATGTGAGAGTGATTTTACTCAAGAGAGACAAGCTCGAGACCCAACTTTCTATACTCGTACGTCGTCGGGGACATGCACTAAAAAATGATCAAGAACAACCTGCTCTGATACCACTGATCTAGATTAATTTCAGAACGACATTAAAGAAGAGATATTACAATGAAATACATATAAAAATTGCTATATATAGAGAAATACAACAATACATGATTTCTATTAATGAAAGAAATGTACAGAGACTGTAAAAAATACAGAGTGCAAGACTCACTAGAATGGTGACAACTTTATCTTTGAGAAGAGATGCGATGGCTACACTCATTTGCAAGAAGATGATTATAATGAAGCTCTGAAGGCCTTTTTATGATAAACATGAATGCAAAAACCATATATATCCAAAACCTAACCCCAAGAGATGAAGCACAAAAATTCATGTGGGCCCCCGTTGGGGTAAGTTAGTACATTAACTTCTTGGGGTTGTAAATTTTGCATACGATCTACGTTTTAGGCGTGTGATAGCCCGTTGGAAAGGTATTTTAGAGAACTACACATTATTCCATGAAAATATGACTTCGTCTATAGTTTGACTATGTCAAGCCAAAAAAAACATTGTTTAGAGCCTCCAAACGGCCCTAGAAGTACAAAAAGATGTACTGACATGAAAAATTCCAAAATAAGATAGTTGGAATAGGTGGGCGGCCAAAAATATCCACCTATATGTTTTGTAGGGATTCAAAACATCCCCGTAAGTGTAGAATCCACAATTACAAAGAAATGTCCCCATTACATAGAAACGTGTTGAACTGAAAACTGTCCAGATGAGACAGTTGGAATTTGAAACAGGAGGATGGACACCAATATCCACCTGGATCATCATATTGAGATAGTAAAAAATGAGCAGGGATATCACATTAATATTTATCATGAATGACAAAGTCATAGATGATCATTCAATAAAATCATACACTGCTAAATCAAATCGAACCCAACAATTTGTTGACTAAGTCCAATTTGATAACTACAATGTACATGTGGATTTTGACAATAAATGAGAAGCCTATTTGTTCTTCAAGCATGGTCAATATCTGCAGTCTTCATTCAATTATGTCCAAAACCTGCAACATGCATTCATATAAGGAAATGAATCTTTCTTTAGGCTCTTCCAACTAACAAAGGAAAGCATTGGATTTATGGGTAACAAATTTCTACCTATTCATAAAAAAGGAAACCCATTCATTTTAATTGAAAGAGGTGCACATATGCCATGTGTCAACAATGTATTCTTCCATTCCATCAAATCCTCCTTGGCATGGGATTTCCAACAAGCTCTCACATGCGTCATTTGGTCATTTGAAACTTAAGATACAGTCTATCAATGTCATAACTCAAATGTTTTTACTACATTGTGTGGAATATTTATAGTGGTTGGATTTGGGTTGAGGTTTCATACCACATGCACTAGGGAAGCCAAAGAATCAATTCATAAACTCCCCAATGCAAATTCAATATATTTTTCAATAACAAGAAATGTGTGCATGCTCAAACTCATTTAGGTCCTTGAGTTAGTTATGAATCCCCATGCCATGAGTCCATCCACCTATAGTCCTAAAACCATGTGGTGGTGTTTTATTGATCGTAAATGTCCTCCTCTTTCCATGTGTCAATTTCATTCCATGACACCTGGCACTGTTTTTCCACATCCTAGTGATCTGTCTCACCACATGGTATTTGTTGCCCTACTATTCTACCACTTGTCCTGGGTCAAATCTAAATAATGGATGTTCTACATTTTGCACTTCTCATCGAAATTTGGTGTGAAGGCATGATGTGTATATATGTGGTACATGATGCCATGAATGGAGAAAAGAAAAAGGATTTGAGTATGTGATAAAGTGTGTGAAGGCAATGCAATGTGCCAAGGTAGGTATGAGTGAACAAGGGATGGAATTCTCTATGTTCCACATGCCAAATAGGAATTTGATATGGATGTAGGAATGTGGTTTTGAGGCAGTGTGGATGTGAAGAAATGGATGAAGAAACATAGATATTTGTTCCCCAAAATGATATGTAAATTGGACAATTCTTGAGGAAGACAAGGGGGGAAGGAAAAGAGAGAAGAAAAAATAAGAGTAAGAGCCCAAGAATAATAAATCAAGAAAATTCTAGCTAATTAGCCACAAATTTTTACCATGTAGTTTTGTGCTCTAATATTTGGCTCCATTTGGGATAGATACTTGCTTGTGAGGTAGCTAAGAACCTCTAACAAAATGAAAAATGTATCTTATTTTCCAAATTGGTCCTTGAATTGAACATTTGTTCTAGAATGAGCTCTCTTTCATTTTTTTTTTACAAGATCTTGAGCAATAAATATTGTTAATGGGATAACTCAAATATGTAGGATGATATGAACTTGGGGATGACTCAAACCTAAATCCAATTAGTATGAAAAATTTGACTCTTGATCATTACTAAGACTTGAGCATGTGTTAGTGTGCATTAGCACTCATTAAATAACATAACTCAAAGACTTAAGAATTATTACTGGCATGCGAAAAGGGGAATTAAAACAAAAACCAAAAAAACCATGATGCCTACCTATTGACTCTTAGATTATACACTTTCTCTACTTACTCAATCAAGATGATCAACCCTATTTGACTTCTCATAACCTATTTTACACATGAATTCATTATTAAGTGAAATCATGCTTCCAAAGAAGCCATTTTAGAATTGCATAAGAGTTGACTATTATGTTGTGATTGATCACAAACCAAAACAAAGATATTTTCATTTTTCCCTAGAGTTATGATGGCCTATCCATCATTCTTATTTTGAATAGTAGGACTGGATACCCTAGTCTTATATTTATGAGTAAGAATGTTATAACCTGATGCTTCTACTACTATGTGATTTTTCTAATTGAATCTATCTAGGATTTGATAGGATCATATCTCACTATGGTAATGATCTACTTGGTGAAATAATCACATCCAATGTGATCAATGTTTCACACAATCATTTTCATTTTCACATCCATTTGTTGATTATTATTGTTGGTCACATCCTCTCTTTTGTTAAAAAAATCTTCATGTGGTGTGGCAATATTAGGCACATAGGGTAAAGATCGTGTGACCAATAATGCTTCAATGTTTTTTTTTCTTATCTAGGAATTAACATTACTCCACACATCTCTTCTACAAGGTCCTCATGTACATAATCTGCATCATGGTCAAGGTTTGAAGCAATTAGAGGCTAATGTTGCATTTTTTTTTCTATCTTCTCCTCATCGTGACATTGATCCTTATCTAAAACATTATCAACTCTAAGCATATAAATGTTTTTAGCATGACATGATCCATTTGATAGATAAGGAGGGGAAATGTTTTTTTGATACCATATTTTGATCAATGTTGGAGTAATCAGTAGGCATAACATTATCTTCATCAATATTCCTTTCATTCCTACATTTTTGGGTGGATATATTTTCCATACCAACCACAATGAAACCATTATATTCACAAGATTCAAAATATTTTTTCTAAATACTAGGTGCATGAGAATCAAGTCTCTTCTCCTTGCACAACTTGTTAGTTCCTTCATCAAATTTAGGATTAACGACACACACTTGAACATGACAAGTACCTATTTCTTTGAAATCAACAATATTTTCATCTCGATCTTCTTGTAATAAAAACTCTTTTGGATTAGGAGTAGGAGATTCAATTTCATCACATTTTCCCTAACAATATCTTTAGGATGGTATTCAATGATTTCATAGGGTCTATTCTTTGCTTCATAAGAATGGAGGGGAACAAATGGAAAAGGGATATCATCATTAAAAATCACATTATATCCATCACCATTTATACCACTTAAATCTTCCAAGAAAAATGAAGATTTGTCGACACCACCATAATTTGCCTCTAATTTATTCCTTCAAAAGAGATCTAGTAGATAAATCTTGACATAGATTGAAAAATGTTCATCTAACCTAGGATCTATATAGAGATGTGATTCGTTTTTTAACATGCCATTAAAATTCTTTGTGTGAAGGGCCACATATGCCCAATACCAGGTTGTATATTCTACAATATTCTTGCTAAAAAAATTGCATATTAAGGCATGCTTCTAGTAAACTAAAGTTCCATACCAATCTTATTTCCTAGAGGAAACAATAAATTATTTTATCTCCAAGGAAATATATCTAGTCTTCATGTCTTCAGGGTTTATATTTTTTAAGAAGACTTGACACTCAATATCAAAGGAAATTATGTAAATTGGTAAAATAATAGATTCCTTGGGCTTGAATGATGGATGCACACCCATCCATGCTTGAATGAACCTAATATGGAATTCCCAATGAAGTTCATATTTTTCTTTCTTGATGTTGAGAAGTCCATACCATAGGGTTGTGGCATCTTGTCTATGACTTACCATGGTATCAAGTTCTATTATTTATGAGTTGATATTATGCAATGATCTTTAATAGAAGCATATTTAACAACTTCTAGGGTTTTATTCTATGAAGATTAATACTCATTATTTACCTTCCACTTCCTAAGTATATTCTATGGATATTCAAATGGTGGAACAATTATTTGAGAGGGATCAAAGTGATATGATCTTCTTTATAGTCCTCATTGGATATTCTCTTCTTATGGAGTCACATGAAATGTCAAATCACCAAGTGATGTATCTCATCAATATCTTCGTAATTTGAATTACTAACATACTAAGGTATTGTACTTTATCCCCAACAATGACTCCAATGGTTTTCCCTCAAACCTACACATTAAAATTTAAGTCTAAGAATGCCATCAACGCAAGCCTAAGGTAACTAGGAGTGTTTCCCACCATCACCCCAATAACCACTCCTCTCACTTTAGGTTGGTTTTTTTCTAGATCAAGGAGTCTTCCCTAAAGAATTGTCTCTAACCTAGATCTTTATAGAATTGGATTAAAAGCATGGCATATCAAAGTACCAAGGAAAATATATTTAACATTAAAGTATAGTTGATTAAACAAGACAAGTGCCTATATTTTGGGAAAACAAAGTCATTGATATATATAAAAGGGAATGAAATATGAAGGGTGGAGAAGCTAAGCATGGAAGTTGCGATTAGAATGAATCATGCCTAGTGTTTCAACTATATTCTACATAAATGAAGGAATTTTGAGGAAAACAAATGAAAATATCCTACACAACAATCGACCATCAATGGGAACAACAATTGTAGTTAACAATCTATTCATTAATCAAAGCTTCATAAAATGAATAGTATGATCATAAAAAATCTGGTTAACAACAAGCTTACACAAACAAGAAGGAGAAAAAAACCTATCACAAATCCTATATCTGATTATCTAAAACTAACTGGGAAAAAGTGTCAATTCACATGAAAGATTGAGACAAGAAGGTCACAATTAGTTTCTTATTGAAGAATCCAATAAAATATATGACTTACTGAATCAAGAAGGTGGAGGCACAACTACCATTATAGAATCATCCTTTCTCCCTTCAAATAGAAGATTGACCTTGGGAGTAATATCCTAACATTCAACCCCTAGATAATATATGTTCTTGTATTAAATAGGATATGATGGATTGATCATCTTTACGTAGTAAAAAAATGATCAAGGCTATTACATTAGCATTCATCATTAATGACAAAGTCATAAATGGTTGCTCCATAAAATTCTAGATTGATAAAGAAAATTGAACCCAATAGTATGTTGCCCAAGTCTAATTTGATCACTATATGCATATTTCATCCAATATCCCAAGTCTTCATTCAATTATATCCACAACCTAAAACATAAATTCATGCAAGATAATGAATCTTTCTTTAGGTTCTTCCAACTTGAAAAGAAAAGACATCAACTTTATGGGTAAAAACAATCTTCTTATTCATAAAGAAGGGAATTGGTGCATTTTAATTGAAAGTGGCACACATATGTCATGTGTTAACCATGTACTCATTCATGCCATTAGATTCTCCTTGCCATGGGATTTCCAAAGGTCCATCACATGCTTCATTTAGTCATATGCAACTTAAGATACAATCCATCGAGGTCACAACTCTTACATCATTGATCTATTGTGTGAAATTTTTTTAGCTATTGGATTTGGGTCATGAGATTTCATACCACATGTGCGAGGAACACCAAACAGATATATTTAAAATCCCCAATGAAAAACTATTATACTATGTAATAGAAAGAAACCTATGGATGTGCATACTCATTCATGTTCATGAGTTAGTTGTGAATCCTCGTTCCATGAATCCATTCACCTATTGTCCCAAAGTTGTGTCTTAGTATACCATTGGTCCTCTCCATTATCCTCTTGCCATGCATTACTTGCATGTCATGCCATCATGCACCATATGTCCACATCTAGTCATCTATTCCACCACATGATATCCACTACCCAACTAATCTACTGCTTCTTTTGGGTAAAATATTAGTCATGGATGTATAGGCAATGGTAATACCATGAATGGAATGGAGTTGGAAGGTTTCATATTCCACACCCTGCATGTGGGATGTGGGATGTGTAGGTGCGGTGGTACGTGATGTGGAAAGAGAAGAAAATGATGTGGAGGTGGGTATGTGATATGGCATGTGGAGGTAGTGTGATGTGCAGAGGTACGTATGAGTGAAAAAGGGATGAAATGATTTGAATTCCACATCCCAAATGGGAATTTGATGCAAATTCAGGAATGTGGTGCAAAAGTTGTGTGGATGTGGAGAAATGGATGTGATACCATGGAGCTTTGTACTATGTATTGATCTGGAAATATGTAATGTACCTAGAGAGGTACCAAAGGGGATAATGAATCTAATGTGGCCATAATCATGGAATAGTCCCACTTAGTAGTTGATGAGTAATAAACATGCCCACTAGGTAGTTAGAGGAAATAATATAATAATAAAGGGTGGTTGGCATAGACACCTAGGATACTCATGAGAAAGTATAAATACACGAGTATCGTTGTATTGGATAGGCTAGATGTAGGGTATTGTAACAAACATGACTTATGGAGTGATTTCTTTCATAAGGAGTATTTGATGGTGTTACCTTACCTTAAGGGTTCTTCTCTATATTCTCGTGTTCTTTATAGTGTAAATGTTTGGTATTTCTAAAGCTAAGGGTTTATTCTCAAGCATAAGAATTCATTTTATCTTATATATATCAAGGTTTACTACAAGTGGTATCAAAGCTATTTCTTGGGAATGAAGTGGGGGATTTTTTTCTTTTTGAAGATTTTGCAAGAGAAAAATAGGATGACAACATTCAAAATTTTGTTTTGTACAAAATCTAAAGAAAACTTAGCTATAGATCTAAGTTTCTATAAAAACAAATACCCAAGTTCAAAAAATGGTACAAATCAAAGTTTAAGTAGTGGAGTTGTCATTGATTTAAAATCAATTGTTTTTGGGTTTTTCCAATGACCTCCACATGGATTTCATATCGGATATCTTTTTCAAAGAATACCTAGATTTCAGTCAAACCAATCCTAGTAGATGTAGAAAACTAGTCCTACTAGATGTAGAGTAGTTGTGGAATTTTATTATTTTGATCATAGTAGATAATCAAAGAAGTATCACAGAATTTATGATAATTTTAAATTAGCATTCTCAAACCTTAGCCACACAAAAGAACTTCATTGAAAAGTAAGTTATTTCTTCAAAACACTAGTTTTTTGGTAGATAATAGGAAACAATTTCTTTATAGGAAAATCCAATGGTCCTAATGTTGAAGAATACATAAAGGATGCAAAGTCATTATGGAAACATCATTGGAGAACTAGGTTAATCGTTGGTTTAAAAGACAATGTTGACATATGGTAAAAGTTTCTTAACTTGGACAAGATGAAGGTACTTATAGATGAAGAATATGAAAACGTATTTTCAAATAGGTGGTCTCATGTTGGGAGGAAGGACAAAGAGAGAACCAAGGGTTCATTTTCATTCACAAACTCCCTATTATAGGTTCATGGATGTATTCAACGAGAAAATGTCATTATTTCTATAAACCCTGGTAGAAGCATAATTTTATCAATGCTAACTTGGCTAAAAGATTGCTAGTCCTCACAAATCATATCCAAAGCACATGAGGGTGAGAATGTTCAAACTTTTAAATATTTGAAGGCTACTATGGATAAATGTGTTGCATTCATGCTATAGATATGGATTATGAGAATATTGTTTTGGGATATCCTTGGATGGATTTAGTTGGTACATTTGATACTAATGTGCAAAAGAATTTTTTGAAGCATTGATGCAATAAAATGAATACTGCATTGTAGGATTATTATCTTACTAAACAAGGTGGGCCCAAAGGGGTTCCTGAAGAATTACTTGCATGGAAATTAATTGCAATTCCTATTGACACATCAAGTGAAGAACCCAAGGTTGAATTAGAAGAAAATCCTATAGAAGCACATGAAGAAAAATCCCCATGAATGGCATTATAAAAATGAAGAAAAAGATAAGGATATAAATGACTCAAAGGAACCACATGTTGAAGAGTAAATGAAAGAAGAACCAATAACCAAGGTTGTTTTATATTTCTATACACACCACTCAAAGAAACAACAACCATCATGAAAGGGTGTGAGAATCAACAAACTTACTATAGATCAGCATGGAACCAAAAAGACGCACTATATGGAAGCACATGGAAGATTAAAATAAATTCATGAAGACATCAAAATAACATAGTGACATGATGGAACCTAAGGAGAAACCATAGTCAAGATCAAGCTGGAAAGGAACCAATTGGACCCCATGTCCATGTTTCACTGGGATGGATGGATGCTCATGTTTGGTACTAGTTGACTACTTTCCTTAGTAGATCATATTATTTGGCTTCCACTCATGTTTTAGGGATAAAAATGCAAAAGGGGATGGAATATATTGTACATGTAATGTACCTAGGGAAGATAATATGAGGTACCTAAGGAGGTACCTGATCCAGGTGGATATCAGTGGCCACCCACCTTTTCCAGCTGGCTCAAAACAACTTTTTGGCAATTTTCGTAATTTAATATTTTTAGTAGATTTTCGGGTCCTGAACTTCCGGAGTCGTTTTGAGGCCCTAAACGAAGTTTTTTTTGGGTATGTTTCAATTGATAATTTTTATTTTGAAATTTATAGCAACTGTTGTATTCCTCGAATATATCTTTCCAACGGGCTATCGTACGCCTAAAACAAAGATCGTATGCAAAAGTTACGACCCCGGGAAGTTGATGTACTGACTTACCCAAACATGGCCCACATGAATTTTGGCGCTTCATCTCCTAGGGTTAGGTTTTTGGATGTCTAGGGTTTTTGAAACTCCTGTTTATTGTAAAAAGGCCTTTAGAGCCTCATTGTAATTATCTTCTTGCGAATGAGCGCAGCCATCACATATCTCCTCAGAGATAAGCCACCACCATTCCAACAAGCTTGTTTTCCGCTGCATTTTATAATTTCAGTTTATTTCCTTATTGAATAGAAAACCGGTTTTACTTCATCTCTGTTATTTTGTGTTAAGCATCTGTTAATAATCTATAGTCATTTCGTTATGTTCATAAAATATGGATCAGTGGTATCAGAGCGGTCTGATCTTTTTCGTCTTAATGCATGTCCCCAACAAGGTCAGAGTACAAAGAATTGGGTCTCGAGCTTGTTTCTCTTGAGGACAAAAGCTCTTGCACACCCAAGCGACCTCGCATAGCAGGAGAAAATAAAGATGACGGGACAAGAGATCATTTCAAAATGTTTCTTGAGGAATCCCTCATGCAACAGAGGAACGAGATGATGGATAGTTTTGCACAAATCCTTCGGCGGCTACCAACAGGTGACACATCTTCTTCGAGCGGAGGCACTGCCCCCTTCAAGGTAAAAATAAACTTTGATATTCCTGTATTTGAAGGTCAGATAGACACAAACGGTGTAGACAAGTGGTTGAATCTACTAGAAGGGTATTTTTTTGTCCATAACTTTTCGAATAGAGAAAATATTACTTTTGTGCTCCTCAAAGCCGTTCCCCATGTCAAATATTGGTGGGAAACTTTCTGTGAAGAAAAGGAAACAAAGGAACCCTCATTATTTACAGTTGCGACCACCTGGGAATCCTTTACAGATGCTATTAAGGAACAATACTACCCTGTTGGAAGTTATGACGACTTGTATACCAAATGGACCACACTACGGCAAGAAAGAGACCACACAGTGTCAGAGTTCAAAAATATCTTCCATACCTTGCGCACCAAGATGGGTATCAAAGATTCAAAGCGACATCTGGTGCTCAAATATCGTGGTGCTCTGCATAAATACATCCAGACCGAAATGGAATTTCTGGACATCTCTTCCTTGGGCGCGACCTACCGATATGCCATCAAAATCGAGGAGAATCTCAAACAAAAGATGCGACAATTTGGGCCCAGGAACCCCTCACAGCAAAAGATAGCAAAGGGAAACCCCAACCCACAGAACAAAGGACAAAGCAAAGGTGGATAGTATCAGGACAACCAGTCCAAGACAAAAGCATAGAGGGACACTAGAAAGACAAAGAAAGATACTGGGAAGTGGTGCGACTTCCATAAGAGACCTTGGCATAACATTGTTGACTGCCGCTCAAAGAAGTCGATGGTGGCTGAAGTGAAAGCCTCTGAATCAAATGTGGGTTCTGACTTTGAGTCAGAACCAGAAAGGGGAAGATGGATCATTGATGCGGAACCCAATTCCACTGTTGCTACCACTAAGCTCCAGCCTGATGAACCAGACAAGCCAGAAGAAGGAGAGCACCTCTTCCATTCACAGATGTGGGTAAAAGGTACCCCACGACACTTCATCATTGATAGCGATAGCCACAAGAACCTCATATGAGCAGAGGTTGTCAAGCAGTTGGCCCCATTGACAACAACGCACCCACAACCCTACACCATTGGATGGCTCCGCCAAGGAAGCGATCTCCGCATCAACCAACAGTGTCGACTGTCGTATGACATCAATCCCTTCAAAGATGAGGTATTGTGTGATGTTTCTCCTCTCGAAGTTTGTAATGTTCTTTTGGGACAACCTTATTTATGGAAACGTCATGCTGTATATGAGTCTAGGCCTTGTAGTGTTATTATTACTTTGAACAGGAAATTGTATAGGATACCCGAGGCAGTCCCACCTAGTGTTATTTCCTTGATCTCTATCAAGGAATGCAGGAAGGTCATATCTTAGATGGGGAAGTTTGTCTTCTTCTTGATTCGCTCTCGGAATGAGAGAAAGATCATAGCCACATCCAGGGTCTCTGCGACCGACCTCTCCACACAGCAGAAGCAAGTAGTTCAGGTCGTTGAAGAATACTTGGATATCTTCTCCTCACCTACTGGGGTACCTCTACACTATCAGGTCAAGCACCCCATCGATATGACCCTCGGTGCATCGTTTCCCAATGGGACAGTCTATTGTCTCTCTATGTTAGAGAATGAGGAGATCAAGTGACGAATCAAAGAACTACTCCAAAAGGGGCACATATGTCCCATCTCATCACCTTGCAGGAGCCCACTCGTGCTAGTACATAAGAAATATGGAACCTGGCGACTCTGCATTGATTCCCGGGCCCTGAATAAAATCACACTTAGAAACCGGTACCCAATTCCCCGAATCAATGACTTCCTTGATCAACTCACAGGGGCCAAATACTTCAGTAAGATTGATCTGAAGTCTAGCTACCACCACGTCCTGATAGAACATACATATGTATGGAAGACCGCCTTCAAGTCAAAGGAAGGCCTTTTTGAATGGTTGGTCATGCCCTTTGGTTTGACAAATTCTCCAGCCACTTTCATGAGGATGATGGATGATATCTTGTGACCATTCACCAATACTTTTGTAGTGGTGTATCTAGATGAAATTCTCATTTACAACAAGTCTTGGGCAGAACACTTGCAACATATTCAACAGGTTCTGCACACCCTGCAATAGCACAAGATATACGCCAACTTGGAAAAATGCTTCTTTGACATTGACAGGGTCCATTACTTGGGCTACATTGTTGATCAACATGGCGTACATGTGGATCCAGCCAAGATCCAAGTCATCTGTGACTGGCCAGCCCCAACCACACTCACTGAGCTTCGGAGCTTATTGGGCCTTGCCAATTTCTACCACAGGTTCATGTTGGGATTCTCCCATATTCCATGGGCCCTCAACTAAATAACTAGGGGTGGTGGTAAGGAAAAATTTGCATGGGGTCGGTCCCAACAACAAGCGTTCGATGATTTGAAGCAACGTTGTGCTCAGCCCCAGTACTTTCACTACCAGACCTGCAGCAGCCCTTTGAGATCGAGACAAATGCTTTAGACTATGTTGTGGGCATCGTTCTCACTCAGCACAACCACCCCATGGCCTATCATAGTGAGACACTATCAGATGTTGTCCGTAAGTACCCTACTTACGACAAAGAAATGTAATCCATTGTGCAAGCTTGTCGCCAGTGGAGACATTACATTCTTGGGAGGGAGATAGTCATCCACACTGATCATAAGCCATTGCAGTTCATCCAGACACAAGGCAAATTACAGAATGATCGCCATCAAAAGTGGTCCACATACTTACAACAATTCCACCTCAACATCAAGTATAAAACAGGAAGCACCAACCACGTCGTTGATTGCCTCAGTAGACCGCCAATCGCGACACTCGCCACGGTGCTAGAATCTTGCGGCCATGAGACCTCTGGATGGCCCCAACTCTATGAGACAGACTTGGACTTCGCCACCACCTACCAAATGTTGGGTGCAAATGCAGTTGTCGATAATTTTCATCTTCAAGATGGGTTGTTGTGTCATTTGGGCCATATTTGCATTCCATCAAGTTAGCAAGCAAAGCTGATCTGGGAATCCCACTACAGTTGAGTGGCAGGACACTTCAGCATTGAAAATATAGTGGCAATGATACATAAAAATTTCTATTGGCCGAAACTTCAATAGGAGGTCAGCAAATATATCAGGTCCTACATTGCCTGCGCCATTGCCAAACTGACCACTAAGAAACATGGACTCTACACCCCTCTTCCTACTCTTGACAAGCCATGGGAATCCATCTCAATGGACTACATGTCGGGCCTCCCATCCACCAAGTGGGGAATTGACTATGTTTTTGTGGTTGTTGATCACTTTTCTAAGATGGCGATTCTGGTTGCCTGCAAGAAGAACATCACAGCAAAAGCCACTGCCAAGCTCTTCTTTGAACGAGTCTGGGTACATTTTGGGATCCCACAAACCATTGTCTCAGATCAGGACAGTCGATTTCTCAGCACATTCTGGTCGAGCCTCTGGTCACTGCTAGACACCAAGCTCACCAAATCCACGACCTTCCACCCCCAGACAAATGTCTAAACCGAGGTCGTAAATCGAATGATTGTGCATATCCTGCGCATGTATAATTCCAAGCACCCTTGCACATGGGATGAGAGTCTTCCCTATGTCCATCATAGCTACAACCGAGCACTGCATATCTCAAACAACCACAACCCCTTTCAAGTGGGGTTGGGATTCCAACCATTGGGTCCCATATATGTTGCACTTCCCCTTGTGATCACCTCGACTGACTCATCTCCTGCTTCAACTGAAGCTGACAAAGCCACCCGGTTCATTGAGCGGATCCAGCACATCCGCCAACAGGTTCATGATATCCTACAGAAGTCTAATGACAAGTACAAGCAACACCATGATAAACATCGGGTGCCACATAAGTTTCAGGTGGGCGACAAATTTTGGTTGCACTTGCAGAAAGAATGCCTTACAGGACCCCATCGGAAGCTTCACCCACTCTGTTATGGTCCGTACACCATCACCAAGGCTACGGGGGATAGTTATTTTGAGCTCAACATTCCTCCTTTCCTTGGCCCGTACCTAGTGTTCAATGTGGACCTCATTTGGCCTTATTTCCCACCATTATTGGACACCTCAGATGTAGCAGAACAACTGACACCAACAGAGCTCAACCTTGACTACATACAACAAGAATCCAGTGATCAAATTGTGGACACATAGATCAAGGGAACTTGAAAACAAAGGATCCAACTTTATCGAGTCGTCAAAGCAGGGCAACTCCTGCACCAAGGCAAGTGACTCACCCGTGGCCAAATTCAACAGAAATTTCCTCATCTGATGGGGGAACTCAATGCAATGGAGACCATTGATTCCTAAGGAGGGAGGATTGATCCAGGTGGATATTGGTGGCCACCCACCTTTTCCAGCTAGCTCAAAACAACTTTCTGGAAATTTTTGTAATTTACTATTTTTAGCAGTTTTTCGGGTCCTGAACTTCTGGAGCTGTTTTGAGGCCCGAAATGACATTTTTTTGGGTATGTTGTAGTTAGAAAATTTCATTATGAAAAATTTGGCAACTGTTGTAGTCCTCAGATAGATATTTTCAATGGGCTATCGTACGCCTAAAACGAATATCGTATGCAAAAGTTACGACCCCAAGAAGTTGATGTACTGACTTACCCAAACGGGGCCCACATGAATTTTGACGCTTCATCTCGTAGGGTT
>ML790010.1:214854-245293 GCA_009831015.1 Picea engelmannii | reverse complement strand
TGGATGATCATAAATTCCAATTTATATTTCAATTACTAAAAAAATACCCGTATATAAATCTCGATTTATATTTCAATTATTACAAAACTTAATAAGGGTTAGTATTGAAAAAAAACAAATACTTCCACACTTCCGTAGAGAAAAGTGGTTATACGAATTTGATAAGACATCCTAAGTATCCAACTCGCTTATAATCAATTAATATGTACTTTATTATACATTCCCACCCATGCATAATTTATTATACATTACCACCCACATATATAAGACACCCTAAGTATCCAACTATCTTATAATCAATTAATAAGAAATCTTAAGTATCCAACTAGCTTATAATAAATTAATATGTGCATTCCCACCCACACATAATTTATTATACATTCCCAGCCACACATAGTTTATTTCGTTTATGATTGGGTGCAAGAGTAGATTATTACATCGAAGTCTATCTCATCCCTCTGTGAAGCATTGATTTGTCCGTTGCCAGCGAGGCAAGGCCACGTCATCTGATCAGATGTCCACATAATCGAAGTATATTCTTCTTCACGGCATTGGAAAAACTGAAATAATAAATGGCAACCAGTGGCCAACATCCTTCCTTAATCGAAGACCTTCGTTGTGTTCGAAAAGAAAGCATTCCATGTGACGTTATCAGTCGTCACCTGACCAGGGTCGGCTCTCTATATATAAAACTCTCGATCTTCTTGCGATTCTCCAGAACGAATCGGACTGGTTAGAATATAGTGGCAAGATTTCTTTGAAGCAGCAGCAGGCATTCACGGAAATGGCTCCCAGCAGACGTGAATCGCTGGAGGAATACGAATTAACGGACTACGAGGATTCAATCAAGGCATCAGTTGGGAGCAGGCTGTCCTTAATCGCTAAAGATTTAGGTCTGGATCGCACCCGCCGTGGCCGAAGTCAAGAAAACGGACTAACATTCGGTAAGGGATTTTCTCACAGCTTTATGAATGGATGTTCCCAAGATTTTGTTATAGAACAGAACGGTTCCTTTTATAAATGGTGGTCGCGGTTTATCCTTGTATGGGCATTTTATTCTTCCTGCTTTACACCCTTTGAATTTGGGTTTTTTCGTGGCTTGCCGAATCATCTATGGACGCTTGACATTGCGGCGCAAGTTTTTTTCTTAATAGACATATGTGTTCAGTTCCTTCTTTCCTACAGAGACTCACATACTTACAAGATGGTTTCTGATCGCCGTAGAATTGCTCTACGTTATGCAAAAACAAGTTTCATTCCGGATTTTCTAGGTTGCTTGCCATGGGATATTATTTACAAATCTGCAGGGAGAAAAGAAGAGGTGAGGTATCTGTTGTGGATCCGGTTGTATCGAGTGCGGAAATTGATTGAGTTTTTTCAGAAAATGGAGAAAGATATCCGTATAAACTATTTGTTCACAAGGATACTGAAACTTATATGTGTGGAGCTGTATTGCACACATACTGCTGCTTGCATTTTTTATTATCTCGCCACAACCATTCCAGAGTCGAATGAAGCCTCTACGTGGGTTGGAAGTTTAAGTATGGGAGATTACCATTACAGTAATTTCCGGGAAATCAGCTTGGCAAGATTGTACATAACCGCTCTCTATTTTGCAATAGCTACCATGGCCACAGTAGGATATGGAGATATACATGGAGTGAATTGCAGGGAAATGATATTTATAATGATATATGTGTCTTTTGATATGATTCTTGGGGCCTATTTGATAGGTAACATGACTGCACTGATTGTTAAGGGATCCAAGACAGAAAGGTTTAGAGATAAAATGGCTAATCTAATGAAGTACATGAATAGACATAAAATGGACAAACAAATAAGGGCTCAAATCAAAGGTCATGTCCGGTTGCAGTATGAGAGTAGCTATGGTGAAGCTAGTGTTTTAGAAGATATTCCAGTTTCTATCAGGGCAAAGGTTTCAGAGTCATTACATATGTCAGAAGTTGCACAGGTTCCTCTTTTCAAGGGCTGTAGTGTTGAATTCATTAGCCAGATTGTAACCAGATTGAAAGAAGAGTTTTTCCTTCCTGGTGAAGTGATAATGGAACAGGGAAATGCAATAGATCAGCTTTATATTGTTTCTCATGGTTCTTTGGAAGAGGTAATTGTTGGAGAGGATGGATCTGAGGAGATCATTGCACGGATTGATCCCCATGGTATATTCGGTGAAATTGCTGTCTTGTGTAACATACCTCAGCCATATAATGTTCGTGCTTGTGATCTATGTAGGCTATTGAGACTAGATAAACAGTCTTTTTCAAATATTATACAACTTTATTTCAAGGATGGAAGGCAGATCCTCACTAATCTGCTTGAGGGAAAGGAAACAGATTTGAGAATTAAACAGCTAGAATCCGACATCAGTCTTCTTATTGTAAACCAAGAAGCCGAATTAGCTTTGAGGGTAAACAGCGCCACTTATTATGGTGATATATACAGTTTGAAGAACTTGATTAGATCTGGTGCAGATCCAAATGGGACTGACTATGATGGAAGGAGAGCTTTGCATTTAGCTGCGTGTAAAGGATACGAAGAGATCACAGTTTTTCTCATTCAAGCTGGAGCAGAAATCAATGCTATAGACAAATTTGGAAATACACCATTGTTAGAGGCTGTTAAGGCTGGGCATGATAACATTGCTTCTATACTTAAACAGAATGGAGCAACTTTGGGGATAGAAGATGCTGGGAGTCTTCTCCGTAAAGCCATAGCAGATGGGAATGCAGAGCTGTTAAAACGATTGTTAGCCAATGGTATAAACCCTAATTCAATGGACTATGACCATCGTACACCACTCCACATGGCAGCTGCAGAGGGATTGCATTTGTTGGCAAGGATTTTGCTTGATTCCGGTGCAAGTGTTTTTTCATTGGATAGATGGGGAAACACTCCACTAGATGAAGGAAGAAGATGTGGCAGTAGACCTCTCATCCAGATGTTAGATGAAGCAGCAGCTAATGCTTCTGGGCTAGTTTCAACTGAATGCTTAAGAGATTCAGAAAATAAAAAAGGTGGCTCTTCTTTTAAAGATTCAAGAAGAGAGATATCTGAGCCCAGGGAACAGGTCAAGGCCAAAATATGCACAGTGTTTCCTTTTCACCCATGGACTCCCAGAGAGAAGAGAAGAAATGGGCTTGTCATGTGGGTTCCTGAGACAATTGAAGCCTTGCTTCAAGCTACAGCACAGCACTTTGGTTCTGTTGGTACCATGGTTCTAACAGAAGATGCAGGAGAAGTTTTGAATGTAGACTTAATTCAACATAATCAAAAGCTTTATATTGTTAATGTGGACGAGTTGCAATGAAGTTTGAAATAAGCACCCTTCAGTTTTCTATTTGCCTCCGCACGACGAGGTGGGCTATGAAGAAAATCACTAACAGCGTCCTCTGATAAAAGGTGATTTGACAGGGAAAGGGTTTTGTATCAATTATCATGGTCTGATACCATATTTGTTTAGTTGGACAGTTGGACTTATTCAAATCTGAGGTTCTTCATTTTGTTTGTGTTCTAACATTCTATCTATTGTACAATAGCACAACAACAGCTGTTGTTGATAATTATGTGGAAAATGCAAAAGTTGTCTAATTTAAATCGCGCATATATTCAAATTTTGTGAAAGCTATTTTTGATAGTTGATAACTTCGAGTGTTGCAGAAAATATTATTGTAACTAAAATTGACCCGTAGCCAGCTCCGTTTATTTAGTAACATTAAATTAAGTACACGAATTCTGACCAATGAATTATGACCAACGAATGCAGATCGATAACCATTACGTCTCCGTATCCATGTCTCTATTTGAGTCAGAGTAGGCTTTTTAGGAAGAAAAAATATCTAAATACGACCAAATTTTCAGGAATAGCCTAAGTTTCAGGGTTTTACCTGATCATTTTAAATTAGGTAGTCTAAACTTTCTAGCTTTTGAGGGTTTTTTTTTGTCTCTTTTTATATTTTATTCAAAATCCAGTAATGAATAGTTTGATCCGCAGATTTGAGTGGCTAAGTTTGTATAATTCAAGTGTTCCAGGGGTTTTTCAGCACGCTGAATCCATATACATTCAGAAAAACAATTTAAACAACAGAAAATAGAGATTTTGTCCAAATTTACATCACCAAATTCTGACCAATTCCTACCAAAAAAAACCAAAAAAGTAAAACTTTTAACCAACCTCATTTTAAATCAACTCAACCCACCTCCTTTTCAGACAAAAATAAAACCTGAATCCGACCAAATTTTCAAATAACCTAAGTTTCAGGGTTTTACCCCCATTTTAAACCCACCCGAGTTAACATACTCCATCTCAATCGATGATTAAGATCACAAGAAAGTGGCCGTATAAAAAAAAGGTGGGATTAATTTTATTTTATACGGACAATCTATGTATGGTGGAAAATGTTTGCTGTCTCTGCGTGTCATGACTCATGGGTCCCACAGAGCGTACTGCCACTACAATCACGTGATCTCAGAGTACAACACAAATGGAATCGTACTATTTGGAATCCTATAACTGTCGTGCATTTGCTAATGAAAACAACGTGTGAAAGTGACTGGTCTTGAGCTGTCATTGGTGCTTGCATAGTTTAGCTTTAGACGTGTGCAATTATTTATTCATTTTGCGAGCAAAGTTATTGGATACAGCAGTTGCATAGAAATGGACGTGACGGCAGAAATCCGTTGGAAAAACGTGAGGTGTCTGTGAAGTGTCACAATGTAGGGAACTTTTAAGCGTCGTTCAGCGGTCACATGTTTATCGTTCGAGAAGTCCATGAAGCCGTTGAAACCGTTGAATGCAGTGCGAAATTGGGAAAGAAAATCAAGGAGAAAATTGTACGTCATATCGTCACGTGTGACCAATGGATTACTTCCCCTTACTTTTTCGGCATGGCGATCATTAGGCATCAGGCAGACTTGCCTCTCCTTAAAGGGCAGCCAATATCCAGCCTGTTACTCAGGATTATAGGCTGTTGGATCTGAGCATTCAAATTCGATGATCTATAATCCACTTGTCGCAGCATTCAATGTTTAGATCCAACAGTCTATAATCTACTTGTCTTAGCAATCAATGTTGCGTAGCAGGCTGGATATTGTTCGCCCTCCTCAGAAGCAAGCATGTCCTCTGTCAAGCAAGGACAACTCTTCCGTCACATTTTTACGGTCATCCATGGTTTATTTATGTGCATTGGTTTACAGACTTTATGAACATGCAAACATTAAGCACTCTCTTAAGTAGCATTGAATGTTGTGTTAGAATGGGTATGCACATCAAATCCACCCTCACATAGCATTCAATACTACGTAAGAGAGTGCTTCATGTTTGCATGTTCATAAAGCCTCGTAAATCGGTGCATATAGGCAAGTCATGGGTGACGACGAGCAATATACAACCTGCTATACAACATTGAATGTTGCGGTAGGTGGTGTTAGTAACATTTCTCATCTGAGGCACAAAAGCGTTCAGGTCTGCAAGTGGCACGAGAAGCGCCTGAGCGCAGCGCAGAAAAATCTCGTTTTTGGCTTCCAAGCAAGTAAGCGGGCAAGATTATATTATCGACGGTCAGGATCCATCCATAGGAGCAGATCAACGGTTGGCGGGAAATCATGTAGATAATGTAATTGTTATATGGGAAAACATGGAATGGGCATGGTGTCTTGATCTTGATTTTATTTGCAATAAAAAAGATATAGAGAAAGCTTGTGATGAAATAGTCATTTATACTAGATATGCTCAAAGCCATAGGATTTGGATAGTTCTTCCTCATGGTGGTTGAAACTATTGTTTCCATAGCCTTAATCTATTGTTCCAATAACAAATGCAAATCTAAGGAGGTCATGGATTTTAGATCCATTTTTCAAGAGTACTAGCTTTCCCAACCCTTGTATGTTATGGAGCTTAAAGCCTTGAGATATATTATTCACCATAAAATAGCACAATCTCTTATAAAGGTCATTCCTCTCCTTGAATTTGGAGAAGGTATATGGTTAAAGGACTCTTTGTTGATGAGTCATTTCTTACTATGTTTGAGCACCAAATTAAATGGATAAAACCATGGATTGTTAGAAAATATTTTTTGAGGTCTCAATCTATAGGATACGATGGAAAAAAATCAATGATACATATACATTCTGGATGGTCATAGATCCTTTATTTAGATAGAGTAAAGGATGGTCATAGATCCTTCATAACTAAATATTTTTTTTTTTTCGGAATCCCCTTTGCATTCCAAGATTTCCTTGAGGATATTTAGGATGTTTTTCATTTAATGAGTAGAGAAGAAGATTTCCAAATGGACAACTAATAACATAACATCACTAGCCACAAAATTTATATTTTCACTAATGTTATGATTACTAATCATATCTACTATTCTTGATCATGTTGGGTACCCTCCACTAGTGTTTATCAGAGGCTTGAGAAATCCATTCATACTTTTGATGGGATGATATAGATGGAGGCTAGGGGATTTTTTTTCCTCAAACTTGCACCTTAAAGTATATGTCCAAGAATGTCATCAATGTAAGATTAAGATAACTAAGAGTGTTTCCCATTGTGACCACAACAACCACTCCTCTCACTTTAGGCTACTTATTTTCTAGCTCAAGGGAGGATTCCCTAAAGAATTGTCTATGACTTAGATCTTAAGAGAATCAACTTCATAGTATGGAAAATGAAAGAACCAAGGAAAAATATTTAACATTAAAGTATAGTTGAATGATTCAACAAGACTAGTGCCTATCTATTGGTAAAATGGAGTCATAAATATATAACAAAGGGCATGAAATTTGAAGCTTGAATAATTTGGGCATGGAAATCAATATTAGAATGAATCATGCCCAATGTTTCAACTAGTTTCTAAATAAATGCTAAATGAAGGCATTCCTAGGAAAACAAAGGATTCTCCAGGACAACAATCAACCATCAATGAAAACAACACATTGTAGTAAATAATCTGGTCACTAATAAAAGATTCATAAACTAAATAGTATGATCATAATAAATTTGGTTAACAAAAGATTGCACAAACATGAAAGGGTTATAAAACCCATCACAACTTCGATATCTAATTATTTGAAACTAATAGGGAAAGAGTACCAATTCACATGAAAGATATATAAAAAAATATCATCAATAGTTTCTTATTGAAGCATCCAATCAAATATTTGATTTACAAATTCAAGAAGGTGGAGGCACACTACTATTACAAAATTATCCATTCTTCCCTTGGATAGAAGATTAAGCTTGGGAGTAATCTCCTACCATCCAACCCCTTTATAATATTTGTTCTTATCTTAAATAGGAGATGATGGATTAATCATATGATCCGGATTAATTTCAGAACGAAATTAAAGAAGAGATATCACAATGAAATACACATAAAAATTGCCAGAAATAGAGAAATACAACATACATGATTTCTATTAATGAAAGAAATGTACAGAGACTGTAAAAAATGTAGAGTGCAAGACTCACTAGAATGGTGGCAGCTTTATCTTTAAGAAGAGATGTGACGACTATGCTCATTTGCAAGAAGATTATTACAATGAGGCTCTAAAGGCCTTTTTATGATAAACATGAATGCGAAAACCCTAGATATCCAAAAATCTAACCCTAGGAGATGAAGTGCCAAAAGTCATGTGGGCCCCATTGGGGTAAGTTAGTACATTAACTTCCCATGGTTGTAACTTTTGCATACGATCTCTGTTTTAGGCGCGTGATAGCCTGTTGGAAAGGTATTTTCAAGAACTACGCATTATGTCATCAAAATCTAACTTTGTCTACAGTTTGACTATGGCAAGACAAAAAAACATTGTTTAGAGCCCCAAAATGACCCTGTAAGTATATAAAGATGTACTGACATGAAAATTTCCAAAATAAGCCAATTGGAATAGGTGGGTGGCCAACAGTATCCACCTGGATGTTGTGTAGGGATTTAGGACAACCCCATAAGTGAAGAACACACAATTACAAATAAATGTCCACATTACAGAGAAACCTGCTAAACTAAAAACTGTCCAGATGAGCCAGTTGGAATTTGAAACAGGTGGGTAGCCACCAATATCCACCTGGATCAATCCTCCCCCCTTAGGAATCAATGGTCTCCATTGCGTTGAGTGCACGGGGAAGAGGGGAAAGCATTTTATGAATCTGGATCTTGGTGAACTGCAGGCCTTGGTTAAGAAGTTGCGTTTCTTGGTTTGTGGAAGGCTGTCACGAACCTGTTGTTGGCGGGGTTGAATCTGTTCCACCAAACTATTGTCTCTGGGCTTGGCGGGGCATTGGGTAGGCACCATCGTAGGTGAAGAAACAATATATGCAATCTTCTTATGTTGGATAGAAGGTGTTGAGGTTGTAGAGGTTGTAGTGGCCTTCTATGCATCCTTTGAACAAACTATGAAGAGGATGGATTTTGCAGTATGATAGATTACCTTGGGAACTGTTTTGGTGGAACAATAGTCAGAACTACCTCTGGTATACTGTAGAGCTAACCCCCTAGAGTAATAATGACACTAAAGGTTCGAGACTCATAAACAACATGACATTTCCACATATATGGTTGGCCCAAAACAACATCACATACATCAATAGGGGAAACATCACACACTACCTCATCCTTGAAGGGTTGGATGCCATAGGACAGGTGGAACTGTTGCTTGACATGGAGATCTCGTCCCTGGTGAAGCCACCCGATGTTGTATGGATATGGGTGTGGTGTTGTCAACAACCCCAACTGTTTGACGACCTCATCTAAGATGAAGTTCTTCTGGCTACTACTATCAACAATGAAATGCAACAGGGTCCCCTTCACCCACATCTATGAATGGAAGAGACACTCCCCCTCTTCAGGATCTACTGGTTCTTTTGGTTGAATTGTTGCAGTCGCAATAGTAGCAGTGGGGTTTGCATCAATGATCTTTCTATTTTCAATATTTTCTGGATCAAATTTTGAATCAGGGTTCGGCTCCTTGTCTTTGACCTCAGCCACCAATGATTGTTTCGAGCAACATTCATCGGTGTTGTGCCAGGGGATTTTGTGGAAGTTGAACCACTTCCCATTGTCATTCTTCATCTTTCCTTTACCCTTATTTTCCTATGTCTTGGACTGGTTATTAGGAGGATGTTGGTTAGGGCCATCTTTACCATGCTTTGGTTGTTGCATATTTGCATACCCAAACTCCCATTTTGTTATGGTGCCTAAATTTTTTATTGATTTTGACAACATATCAATAGGAAGCTCCCAATGATGAGATGTTTAGGAAATCCATTTCGATTTGGATGTACCTATGCAGAGCCCCCATGGTATTTCAGAACCAAATGTCACTCGGAGTCTTTGATAACCAACTTGGTGTTCAAGGTATGGAAAGTATTTTTGAACTCCAACATTGTTTGACTCTTCTCTTGATGTAGTGTGGTCCATCTCATGTACTGGTCTTTATAGTTATCAACATGGTAGTATTGTTCCTTAACCACATCCACACAAAAATATCAAGTGGGATCGACCCCATATAATCTAGATTCCTCTGTGGAAATTTGCTCCGAGTAATTTTCCCACCAATTTTTGACATGGGGGAGAGCCTTGAGGAGTGCAAAGGTGATCTTTTTCCTGTTGGAAAAATTGTGAACAGAGAAATAAACTTCTAGCAGATTTAACCATTTTTCTAAGGCATCCGCATATATCCGACCTTTAAATACGAGAATATTAAAATTAACTTGTACCTTGAAGGAAGAGGTTCCTCCAAAGTGGTCACTTGATGAAGATGAACCTATTGCTATCTGTAGGAATTGAAGGATGTGGGAAAAATTCTCCATCATTTCGTCCCTCTGTCGTGTGAGAGCTTGCTCAAGCAATAGGTTAATATAATCTTTTTCTCCATCGTTTTTATTTTATGCTACCATAGAGGGTTTCTTGGGCATGTGAGAGTGATTTTACTCAAGAGAGACAAGCTCGAGACCCAACTTTCTATACTCGTACGTCGTCGGGGACATGCACTAAAAAATGATCAAGAACAACCTGCTCTGATACCACTGATCTAGATTAATTTCAGAACGACATTAAAGAAGAGATATTACAATGAAATACATATAAAAATTGCTATATATAGAGAAATACAACAATACATGATTTCTATTAATGAAAGAAATGTACAGAGACTGTAAAAAATACAGAGTGCAAGACTCACTAGAATGGTGACAACTTTATCTTTGAGAAGAGATGCGATGGCTACACTCATTTGCAAGAAGATGATTATAATGAAGCTCTGAAGGCCTTTTTATGATAAACATGAA
This sequence comes from Picea engelmannii, assembly GCA_009831015.1. Lineage (NCBI taxonomy): Eukaryota > Viridiplantae > Streptophyta > Pinopsida > Pinales > Pinaceae > Picea > Picea engelmannii. The sequence goes on along the minus strand of ML790010.1, from coordinate 234,990 downwards.
TGCAAAAACCATATATATCCAAAACCTAACCCCAAGAGATGAAGCACAAAAATTCATGTGGGCCCCCGTTGGGGTAAGTTAGTACATTAACTTCTTGGGGTTGTAAATTTTGCATACGATCTACGTTTTAGGCGTGTGATAGCCCGTTGGAAAGGTATTTTAGAGAACTACACATTATTCCATGAAAATATGACTTCGTCTATAGTTTGACTATGTCAAGCCAAAAAAAACATTGTTTAGAGCCTCCAAACGGCCCTAGAAGTACAAAAAGATGTACTGACATGAAAAATTCCAAAATAAGATAGTTGGAATAGGTGGGCGGCCAAAAATATCCACCTATATGTTTTGTAGGGATTCAAAACATCCCCGTAAGTGTAGAATCCACAATTACAAAGAAATGTCCCCATTACATAGAAACGTGTTGAACTGAAAACTGTCCAGATGAGACAGTTGGAATTTGAAACAGGAGGATGGACACCAATATCCACCTGGATCATCATATTGAGATAGTAAAAAATGAGCAGGGATATCACATTAATATTTATCATGAATGACAAAGTCATAGATGATCATTCAATAAAATCATACACTGCTAAATCAAATCGAACCCAACAATTTGTTGACTAAGTCCAATTTGATAACTACAATGTACATGTGGATTTTGACAATAAATGAGAAGCCTATTTGTTCTTCAAGCATGGTCAATATCTGCAGTCTTCATTCAATTATGTCCAAAACCTGCAACATGCATTCATATAAGGAAATGAATCTTTCTTTAGGCTCTTCCAACTAACAAAGGAAAGCATTGGATTTATGGGTAACAAATTTCTACCTATTCATAAAAAAGGAAACCCATTCATTTTAATTGAAAGAGGTGCACATATGCCATGTGTCAACAATGTATTCTTCCATTCCATCAAATCCTCCTTGGCATGGGATTTCCAACAAGCTCTCACATGCGTCATTTGGTCATTTGAAACTTAAGATACAGTCTATCAATGTCATAACTCAAATGTTTTTACTACATTGTGTGGAATATTTATAGTGGTTGGATTTGGGTTGAGGTTTCATACCACATGCACTAGGGAAGCCAAAGAATCAATTCATAAACTCCCCAATGCAAATTCAATATATTTTTCAATAACAAGAAATGTGTGCATGCTCAAACTCATTTAGGTCCTTGAGTTAGTTATGAATCCCCATGCCATGAGTCCATCCACCTATAGTCCTAAAACCATGTGGTGGTGTTTTATTGATCGTAAATGTCCTCCTCTTTCCATGTGTCAATTTCATTCCATGACACCTGGCACTGTTTTTCCACATCCTAGTGATCTGTCTCACCACATGGTATTTGTTGCCCTACTATTCTACCACTTGTCCTGGGTCAAATCTAAATAATGGATGTTCTACATTTTGCACTTCTCATCGAAATTTGGTGTGAAGGCATGATGTGTATATATGTGGTACATGATGCCATGAATGGAGAAAAGAAAAAGGATTTGAGTATGTGATAAAGTGTGTGAAGGCAATGCAATGTGCCAAGGTAGGTATGAGTGAACAAGGGATGGAATTCTCTATGTTCCACATGCCAAATAGGAATTTGATATGGATGTAGGAATGTGGTTTTGAGGCAGTGTGGATGTGAAGAAATGGATGAAGAAACATAGATATTTGTTCCCCAAAATGATATGTAAATTGGACAATTCTTGAGGAAGACAAGGGGGGAAGGAAAAGAGAGAAGAAAAAATAAGAGTAAGAGCCCAAGAATAATAAATCAAGAAAATTCTAGCTAATTAGCCACAAATTTTTACCATGTAGTTTTGTGCTCTAATATTTGGCTCCATTTGGGATAGATACTTGCTTGTGAGGTAGCTAAGAACCTCTAACAAAATGAAAAATGTATCTTATTTTCCAAATTGGTCCTTGAATTGAACATTTGTTCTAGAATGAGCTCTCTTTCATTTTTTTTTTACAAGATCTTGAGCAATAAATATTGTTAATGGGATAACTCAAATATGTAGGATGATATGAACTTGGGGATGACTCAAACCTAAATCCAATTAGTATGAAAAATTTGACTCTTGATCATTACTAAGACTTGAGCATGTGTTAGTGTGCATTAGCACTCATTAAATAACATAACTCAAAGACTTAAGAATTATTACTGGCATGCGAAAAGGGGAATTAAAACAAAAACCAAAAAAACCATGATGCCTACCTATTGACTCTTAGATTATACACTTTCTCTACTTACTCAATCAAGATGATCAACCCTATTTGACTTCTCATAACCTATTTTACACATGAATTCATTATTAAGTGAAATCATGCTTCCAAAGAAGCCATTTTAGAATTGCATAAGAGTTGACTATTATGTTGTGATTGATCACAAACCAAAACAAAGATATTTTCATTTTTCCCTAGAGTTATGATGGCCTATCCATCATTCTTATTTTGAATAGTAGGACTGGATACCCTAGTCTTATATTTATGAGTAAGAATGTTATAACCTGATGCTTCTACTACTATGTGATTTTTCTAATTGAATCTATCTAGGATTTGATAGGATCATATCTCACTATGGTAATGATCTACTTGGTGAAATAATCACATCCAATGTGATCAATGTTTCACACAATCATTTTCATTTTCACATCCATTTGTTGATTATTATTGTTGGTCACATCCTCTCTTTTGTTAAAAAAATCTTCATGTGGTGTGGCAATATTAGGCACATAGGGTAAAGATCGTGTGACCAATAATGCTTCAATGTTTTTTTTTCTTATCTAGGAATTAACATTACTCCACACATATCTTCTACAAGGTCCTCATGTACATAATCTGCATCATGGTCAAGGTTTGAAGCAATTAGAGGCTAATGTTGCATTTTTTGTTCTATCTTCTCCTCATCGAGACATTGATCCTTATCTAAAACATTATCAACTCTAAGCATATAAATTTTTTTAGCATGACATGATCCATTTGATAGATAAGGAGGGGAAATGTTTTTTTGATACCATATTTTGATCAATGTTGGAGTAAGTAGTAGGCATAACATTATCTTCATCAATATTCCTTTCATTCCTACAATTTTGGGTGGATATATTTTCCCTACCAACCACAATGAAACCTTTATATTCACAAGATTCAAAATATTTTTTCTAAATACTAGGTGCATGAGAATCAAGTCTCTTCTCCTTGCACAACTTGTTAGTTCCTTCATCAAATTTAGGATTAACGACACACACTTGAACATGATAAGTACCTATTTCTTTGAAATCAACAATATTTTCATCTCAATCTTCTTGTAATAAAAACTCTTTTGCATTAGGAGTAGGAGATTCAATTTCATCACGTTTTCCCTAACAATATCTTTAGGATGGTATTCAATGATGGTATTCATGTCTTCAGGGTTTATATTTTTTAAGAAGACTTGACACTCAATATCAAAGGAAATTATGTAAATTGGTAAAATAATAGATTCCTTGGGCTTGAATGATGGATGCACACCCATGCATGCTTGAATGAACCTAATATGGAATTCCCAATGAAGTTCATATTTTTCTTTCTTGATGTTGAGAAGTCCATACCATAGGGTTGTGGCATCTTGTCTATGACTTATCATGGTATCAAGTTCTATTATTTATGAGTTGACATTATGCAATGATCTTTAATAGAAGCATATTTAACAACTTCTAGGGCTTTATCAAAATTTATGTACCTGAATTATACGAAGCTTAGTACTCATTATTTACCTTCCACTTCCTAAGTATATTATATGGATATTCAAATGGTGGAACAATTATTTGAGAGGGATCAAAGTGATATGATCTTATTTATAGTCCTCATTGGATATTCTCTTCTTATGGAGTCACATGAAATGTCAAATCACCAAGTGATGTATTTCATCAATATCTTCGTAATTTGAATTACTAACATACTAAGGTATTGTACTTTATCCCCAACAATGACTCCAATGGTTTTCCCTCAAACCTACACATTAAAATTTAAGTCTAAGAATGCCATCAACGCAAGCCTAAGGTAACCAAGAGTGTTTCCCACCATCACCCCAATAACCACTCCTCTCACTTTAGGTTGGTTTTTTTCTAGATCAAGGAGTCTTCCCTAAAGAATTGTCTCTAACCTAGATCTTTATAGAATTGGATTAAGAGCATGGCATATCAAAGTACCAAGGAAAATATATTTAACATTAAAGTATAGTTGATTAAACAAGACAAGTGCCTATATTTTGGGAAAACAAAGTCATTTATATATATAAAAGGGAATGAAATATGAAGGGTGGAGAAGCTAAGCATGGAAGTTGCGATTAGAATGAATCATGCCTAGTGTTTCAACTATATTCTACATAAATGCAGGAATTTTGAGGAAAACAAATGAAAATATCCTACACAACAATCGACCATCAATGGGAACAAAAATTGTAGTTAACAATCTATTCATTAATCAAAGCTTCATAAAATGAATAGTATGATCATAAAAAACCTGGTTAACAACAACCTTACACAAACAAGAAGGAGAAAAAAACCTATCACAAATCCTATATTTGATTATCTAAAACTAACTGGGAAAAAGTGTCAATTCACATGAAAGATTGAGACAACAAGGTCACAATTAGTTTCTTATTGAAGCATCCAATAAAATATATGACTTATTGAATCAAGAAGGTGGAGGCACAACTACCATTATAGAATCATCCTTTCTCTCCTCAAATAAAAGATTGACCTTGGGAGTAATATCCTAACATTCAACCCCTAGATAATATATGTTCTTGTATTAAATAGGATATGATGGATTGATCATCTTTACGTAGTAAAAAAATGATCAAGGCTATTACATTAGCATTCATCATTAATGACAAAGTCATAAATGGTTGCTCCATAAAATTCTAGATTGATAAAGAAAATTGAACCCAATAGTATGTTGCCCAAGTCTAATTTGATCACTATATGCATATTTCATCCAATATCCCAAGTCTTCATTCAATTATATCCACAACCTAAAACATAAATTCATGCAAGATAATGAATCTTTCTTTAGGTTCTTCCAACTTGAAAAGAAAAGACATCAACTTTATGGGTAAAAACAATCTTCTTATTCATAAAGAAGGGAATTGGTGCATTTTAATTGAAAGTGGCACACATATGTCATGTGTTAACCATGTACTCATTCATGCCATTAGATTCTCCTTGCCATGGGATTTCCAAAGGTCCATCACATGCTTCATTTAGTCATATGCAACTTAAGATACAATCCATCGAGGTCACAACTCTTACATCATTGATCTATTGTGTGAAATTTTTTTAGCTATTGGATTTGGGTCATGAGATTTCATACCACATGTGCGAGGAACACCAAACAGATATATTTAAAATCCCCAATGAAAAACTATTATACTATGTAATAGAAAGAAACCTATGGATGTGCATACTCATTCATGTTCATGAGTTAGTTGTGAATCCTCGTTCCATGAATCCATTCACCTATTGTCCCAAAGTTGTGTCTTAGTATACCATTGGTCCTCTCCATTATCCTCTTGCCATGCATTACTTGCATGTCATGCCATCATGCACCATATGTCCACATCTAGTCATCTATTCCACCACATGATATCCACTACCCAACTAATCTACTGCTTCTTTTGGGTAAAATATTAGTCATGGATGTATAGGCAATGGTAATACCATGAATGGAATGGAGTTGGAAGGTTTCATATTCCACACCCTGCATGTGGGATGTGGGATGTGTAGGTGCGGTGGTACGTGATGTGGAAAGAGAAGAAAATGATGTGGAGGTGGGTATGTGATATGGCATGTGGAGGTAGTGTGATGTGCAGAGGTACGTATGAGTGAAAAAGGGATGAAATGATTTGAATTCCACATCCCAAATGGGAATTTGATGCAAATTCAGGAATGTGGTGCAAAAGTTGTGTGGATGTGGAGAAATGGATGTGATACCATGGAGCTTTGTACTATGTATTGATCTGGAAATATGTAATGTACCTAGAGAGGTACCAAAGGGGATAATGAATCTAATGTGGCCATAATCATGGAATAGTCCCACTTAGTAGTTGATGAGTAATAAACATGCCCACTAGGTAGTTAGAGGAAATAATATAATAATAAAGGGTGGTTGGCATAGACACCTAGGATACTCATGAGAAAGTATAAATACACGAGTATCGTTGTATTGGATAGGCTAGATGTAGGGTATTGTAACAAACATGACTTATGGAGTGATTTCTTTCATAAGGAGTATTTGATGGTGTTACCTTACCTTAAGGGTTCTTCTCTATATTCTCGTGTTCTTTATAGTGTAAATGTTTGGTATTTCTAAAGCTAAGGGTTTATTCTCAAGCATAAGAATTCATTTTATCTTATATATATCAAGGTTTACTACAAGTGGTATCAAAGCTATTTCTTGGGAATGAAGTGGGGGATTTTTTTCTTTTTGAAGATTTTGCAAGAGAAAAATAGGATGACAACATTCAAAATTTTGTTTTGTACAAAATCTAAAGAAAACTTAGCTATAGATCTAAGTTTCTATAAAAACAAATACCCAAGTTCAAAAAATGGTACAAATCAAAGTTTAAGTAGTGGAGTTGTCATTGATTTAAAATCAATTGTTTTTGGGTTTTTCCAATGACCTCCACATGGATTTCATATCGGATATCTTTTTCAAAGAATACCTAGATTTCAGTCAAACCAATCCTAGTAGATGTAGAAAACTAGTCCTACTAGATGTAGAGTAGTTGTGGAATTTTATTATTTTGATCATAGTAGATAATCAAAGAAGTATCACAGAATTTATGATAATTTTAAATTAGCATTCTCAAACCTTAGCCACACAAAAGAACTTCATTGAAAAGTAAGTTATTTCTTCAAAACACTAGTTTTTTGGTAGATAATAGGAAACAATTTCTTTATAGGAAAATCCAATGGTCCTAATGTTGAAGAATACATAAAGGATGCAAAGTCATTATGGAAACATCATTGGAGAACTAGGTTAATCGTTGGTTTAAAAGACAATGTTGACATATGGTAAAAGTTTCTTAACTTGGACAAGATGAAGGTACTTATAGATGAAGAATATGAAAACGTATTTTCAAATAGGTGGTCTCATGTTGGGAGGAAGGACAAAGAGAGAACCAAGGGTTCATTTTCATTCACAAACTCCCTATTATAGGTTCATGGATGTATTCAACGAGAAAATGTCATTATTTCTATAAACCCTGGTAGAAGCATAATTTTATCAATGCTAACTTGGCTAAAAGATTGCTAGTCCTCACAAATCATATCCAAAGCACATGAGGGTGAGAATGTTCAAACTTTTAAATATTTGAAGGCTACTATGGATAAATGTGTTGCATTCATGCTATAGATATGGATTATGAGAATATTGTTTTGGGATATCCTTGGATGGATTTAGTTGGTACATTTGATACTAATGTGCAAAAGAATTTTTTGAAGCATTGATGCAATAAAATGAATACTGCATTGTAGGATTATTATCTTACTAAACAAGGTGGGCCCAAAGGGGTTCCTGAAGAATTACTTGCATGGAAATTAATTGCAATTCCTATTGACACATCAAGTGAAGAACCCAAGGTTGAATTAGAAGAAAATCCTATAGAAGCACATGAAGAAAAATCCCCATGAATGGCATTATAAAAATGAAGAAAAAGATAAGGATATAAATGACTCAAAGGAACCACATGTTGAAGAGTAAATGAAAGAAGAACCAATAACCAAGGTTGTTTTATATTTCTATACACACCACTCAAAGAAACAACAACCATCATGAAAGGGTGTGAGAATCAACAAACTTACTATAGATCAGCATGGAACCAAAAAGACGCACTATATGGAAGCACATGGAAGATTAAAATAAATTCATGAAGACATCAAAATAACATAGTGACATGATGGAACCTAAGGAGAAACCATAGTCAAGATCAAGCTGGAAAGGAACCAATTGGACCCCATGTCCATGTTTCACTGGGATGGATGGATGCTCATGTTTGGTACTAGTTGACTACTTTCCTTAGTAGATCATATTATTTGGCTTCCACTCATGTTTTAGGGATAAAAATGCAAAAGGGGATGGAATATATTGTACATGTAATGTACCTAGGGAAGATAATATGAGGTACCTAAGGAGGTACCTGATCCAGGTGGATATCAGTGGCCACCCACCTTTTCCAGCTGGCTCAAAACAACTTTTTGGCAATTTTCGTAATTTAATATTTTTAGTAGATTTTCGGGTCCTGAACTTCCGGAGTCATTTTGAGGCCCTAAACGAAGTTTTTTTGGTTATGTTGCGATTGATAATTTTTATTTTAAAATTTATAGCAACTGTTGTAGTCCTCGAATAGATCTTTCCAATGGGCTATCGTACGCCTAAAACATAGATCGTATGCAAAAGTTACGACCCCAGGAAGTTGATGTACTGACTTACCCAAACATGGCCCACGTGAATTTTGGCGCTTCATCTCCTAGGGTTAGGTTTTTTGATGTCTAGGGTTTTTGAAACTCCTGTTTATTGTAAAAAGGACTTCAGAGCCTCATTTTAATTATCTTCTTGCGAATGAGTGCAACCATCACATATCTCCTCAGAGATAAGCCACCACCATTCCAACAAGCTTGTTTTCCACTGCATTTTATAATTTTAGTTTATTTCCTTATTGAATAGAAAACCAGTTTTACTACATCTCTGTTATTCTGTGTTAAGCATCTGTTAATAATCTGTAGTCATTTCGTTATGTTCATAAAATCTGGATCAGTGGTATTAGAGCAGTCTGATCTTTGTCGTCTTAATGCATGTCCCCAACAAGGTCAGAGTACAAAGAATTGGGTCTTGAGCTTGTTTCTCTTGAGGACTAAAGCTCTTGCACACCCAAGCGACCTCGCATGGCAGGAGAAAATAAAGATGATGGGACAAGAGATCCTTTCAAAATGTTTCTTGAGGAATTCCTCATGCAACAGAGGAACGAGATGATGGATAGTTTCGCACAAATCCTTCGGCGACTACCAATAGGCGACACATCTTCTTCGAGCGGAGGCGCCACCCCCTTCAAGGTAAAAATAAACTTCGATATTCCTGTATTTGAAGGTCAGATAGACACAGACGGTGTAGACAAGTGGTTGAATCTACTAGAAGGATATTTTTCTGTCCATAACTTTTCGAATAGAGAAAATATTACTTTTGTGCTCCTCAAAGCCGTTCCCTATGTCAAATATTGGTAGGAAACTTTCTGTGAAGAAAAGGAAACAAAGGAACCCTCGTTATTTGCAGTTGTGACCACTTGGGAATCCTTTACAGATGTTATTAAGGAACAATACTGCCCTGTTGGAAGTTATGACGACTTGTATACCAAATGGACCACACTACGGCAAGAAAGAGACCACGCAGTGTCAGAGTTCACAAATATCTTCCATACCTTGCGCACCAAGATGGGTATCAAAGATTCAAAGTGACATCTGGTGCTCAAATATCGTGGTGCTCTGCATAAATACATCTAGACCGAAATGAAATTTCTGGACATCTCTTCCTTGGGCGCGACCTACCGATATGCCATCAAAATCGAGGAGAATCTCAAACAAAAGATGCGACAATTTGGGCCCAGGAACCCCTCACAACAAAAGATAACAAAGGGAAGCCCCAACCCACAGAACAAAGGACAAAGAAAAGGTGGATAGTATCAGGACAACCAGTCCAAGACAAAAGCATAGAGGGACACTGGAAAGACAAAGAAAGATATCGGGAAGTGGTGCGACTTCCATAAGAGACCTTGGCATAACATTGTTGACTACCACTCAAAGAAGTCACTGGTGGCTGAAGTGAAAGCCTCTGAATCAAATGTGGGTTCTAACTCTGATTCAGAACCAGAAAGGGGAAGATGGATCATTGACGCGGAACCCAATGCCATTGTTGCTACCACCAAGATCCAGCCTGATGAACCAAACGAGCCAGAAGAAGGAGAGTGCCTCTTCCATTCATATATGTGGGTAAAAGGCACCCCACTACACTTCATCATTGATAGCGATAGCCACAAGAACCTCATATGAGTAGAGGTTGTCAAGCGGTTGGCCCTGTTGACAACACCACACCCACAACCCTACACCATTGGATGGCTCCGCCAAGGAAGCAATCTCCGCATCAACCAACGGTGTCGACTGTCGTATGACATCAATCCCTTCAAAGATGAGGTATTGTGTGATGTTTTTCCTCTCGAAGTTTGTAATGTTATTTTGGGACAACCTTATTTATGGAAACGTCATGATGTATATGAGTCTAGGCCTTGTAGTGCTATTATTACTTTGAACAGGAAATTGTACAGGATACTCGAGGCAGTCCCACCTAGTGTTATTTCCTTGATCTCTGTCAAGGAATGTAGGAAGGTCATATCTCAGACGGGGAAGTTTGTCTTCTTCTTGATTCGCTCTCGGAATGAGAGAAAGATCATAGCCACATCCAAGGTCTCTGCGGCCGACCTCTCCACACAGTAGAAGCAAGTATTTAAGGTCGTCGAAGAATACTTGGATATCTTCTCCTCACCTACTGGGGTACCTCTACACTATCAGGTCAACACCCCATCGATATGATCCTCAGTGCATCGTTTCTCAATGGGCTAGTCTATTGTCGCTCTATGTTAGAGAATGAGGAGATCAAGCGACGGATCAAAGAACTATTCCAAAAGGGGCACATATGTCCCATCTCATCACCTTGAGGGAGCCCAATCGTGCTAGTACAGAAGAAATATGGAACCTGGCGACTCTGCATTGATTACCGGGCCCTGAATAAAATCACACTTAGAAACTGGTACCCAATTCCCCGAATCAACGACTTCCTTGATCAACTCACAGGGGCCAAATACTTCAGTAAGATTGATCTGAAGTCTAGCTACCACCAGGTCCTGATAGAACATACATATGTATGGAAGACCGCCTTCAAGTCAAAGGAAGGCCTTTTTGAATGGTTGGTCATGCCCTTTGGTTTGACAAATGCTCCAGCCACTTTCATGAGGATGATGGACGATATCTTGTGACCATTCACCAATACTTTTGTAGTGGTGTATCTAGATGACATTCTCATTTACAACAAGTCTTGGGCAGAACACTTGCAACATATTCAACAGGTTCTGCACACCCTGCGATAGCACAAGATATACGCCAACTTGGAAAAATGCTTCTTCGACATTGACAGGGTCCATTACTTGGGCTACATTGTTGATCAGCATGGCGTACATGTGGATCCAGCCAAGATCCAAGTCATCTGTGACTGGCCAGCCCCAACCACACTCACTGAGCTTCAGAGCTTATTGGGCCTTGCCAATTTCTACCACAGGTTTGTGTTGGGATTCTCCCATATTGCATGGGCCCTCAGCTAAATAACTAGGGGTGGTGGTAAGGAAAAATTTGCATGGGGTCGGTCCCAACAACAAGCGTTCGATGATTTGAAGCAACGTTGTGCTCAACCCCAGTACTTTCACTACCATACCTGCAACAACCCTTTGAGATCGAGACAAATTCTTTAGACTATGTTGTGGGCGTCGTTCTCACTCAGCACAACCACCCCGTGGCCTATCATAGTGAGACACTATCAGATGTTGTCCGTAAGTACCCTACTTATGACAAAGAAATGTACTCCATTGTGCAAGCTTGCCGCAAGTGGAGACATTACATTCTTGGGAGGGAGATAGTCATCCACACTGATCATAAGCCATTGCAGTTCATCCAGACACAAAGCAAATTACAGAATGATCGCCATCAAAAGTGGTCCACATACTTACAACAATTCCACCTCAACATCAAGTATAAAACAGGAAGCACCAACCACGTCGTTGATTGCCTCAGTAGACCGCCAGTCGCGACACTTGCCACGGTGCTAGAATCTTGCGGCCATGAGACCTCTGGATGGCCCCAACTCTATGAGACAGACCTGGACTTCGCCACCACCTACCAAATGTTGGGTGCAAATGCAATTTTCGATAATTTTCATCTTCAAGATGGGTTGTTGTGTCATTTGGGCCATATTTGCATTCCATCAAGTTAGCAAGCAAAGCTGATCTGGGAAGCCCACTACAGTCGAGTGGCAGGACACTTTGGCATCGAAAATATAGTGGCAATGCTACATAAAAATTTCTATTGGACGAAACTTCAACAGGAGGTCAGCAAGTTTATCAGGTCCTACATTGCCTACGCTATTTCCAAACTGACCACTAAGAAACATGGACTCTACACTCCTCTTCCCACTCCTGACAAGCCATGGGAATCCATCTCAATGGACTACATGTCGGGCCACCCATCCACCAAGTGGGGAATTGACTATGTTTTTGTGGTTGTTGATCGCTTTTCTAAGATGGCGGTTCTGGTTTCCTGCAAGAAGAAAATCACAGCAAAAGCCACTGCCAAGCTCTTCTTTGAATGAGTCTGGGTACATTTTGGGATCCCACAAACCATTGTCTCAGATCAGGACAGTCGATTTCTCAGCACATTCTGGTCGAGCCTCTGGTCACTGCTGAACACCAAGCTCACCAAATCCATGACCTTCCACCCCTAGACAGATGTCCAAACCGAGGTCGTAAATCGAATGATCGTGCATATACTGCGCATGTATAATTCCAAGCACCCTTGCACATGGGATGAGAGTCTTCCCTATGTCCATCATAGCTACAACCGAGCACTGCATGGCTCAAACAACCACAAACCCTTTCAAGTGGGGTTGGGATTCCAACCATTGGGTCCCATATATGTTGCACTTCCCCTTGTGATCACCTCGACTGACTCATCTCCTGCTTCAACTGAAGCTGACAAAGCCACCCAGTTCATTGAGCGGATCCAGCACATCCTCCAACAGGTTCATGATATCCTACAGAAGTCCAATGACAAGTAAAAGAAACACCATGATAAACATCGGGTGCCACATAAGTTTCAGGTGGGCGACAAATTTTGGTTGCACTTGTAGAAAGAATGCCTTATAGGACCCCATCGGAAGCTTCGCCCACTCTGTTATGGTCCGTACACCATCACCAAGGCTATGGGGGATAGTTATTTTGAGCTCAACATTCCTCCTTTCCTTGGCCCGTACCTAGTGTTCAATGTGGACCTCATTTGGCCTTATTTCCCACCATTATTGGACACCTCAGATGTAGCAGAACAACTGACACCAGTAGAGCTCAACCTCAACTGCATACAACAATAATCTAGTGATCAAATTGTGGACACATAGATTAAGGGAACTCGAAAACAAAGGATCCAACTTTATCGAGTCGTCAAAGCAGGGCAACTCCTACACCAAGGCAAGTGGCTCACCCGTGGCCAAATTCAACAGAAATTTCCTCATCTGATGGGGAACTCAATGCAATGGAGACCATTGATTCCTAAGGAGGGAGGATTGATCCAGGTGGATATCGATGGCCACCCACCTTTTCTAGCTAGCTCAAAACAACTTTCTGGCAATTTTCGTAATTTACTATTTTTAGCAGTTTTTTGGGTCCTGAACTTCCGGAGCTGTTTTGAGGCCCGAAATGACATTTTTTGGGGTATGTTGTAGTTAGAAAATTTCATTATGAAAATTTTGGCAACTGTTGTAGTCCTCAGATAGATCTTTTCAATGGGCTATCGTATGCCTAAAACAAATATCGTATGCAAAAGTTATGACCCTGAGAAGTTGATGTACTGACTTACCCAAACGGGGCCCACATGAATTTTGACGCTTCATCTCCTAGGGTTAGGTTTTTGGATGCCTAGGGTTTTTGAAACTCCTGTTTATTGTAAAAAGGCCTTCAGAGCCTCATTGTAATTATCTTCTTGCGAATGAGTGCAACCGTCACATCTCTCCTCAGAGATAAGCCGACACCATTCCAACAAGCTTGTTTTCCGCTGCATTTTACAGTTTTAGCTTATTTCCTTATTGAATAGAAAACCAGTTTTACTGCATCTCTGTTATTCCGTGTTAAGCATCTGTTAATAATATGTAGTCATTTCGTTCTGCTCATAAAATCTGGATCAGTACCCAAGGGGATAATGGATGTAATGGGCCATAATCATGGAATAATCCCACTTGGTATTTGATGGTTAATAAATAGGCCAACTAGGTAGTTAGAGGAAATAATATACTAATAAGGGGAAGTTGGCATAGACCCCTAGGAATACTCATGAGAAAGTATAAATACAAGAGTGTCATTGTATTGGATGTGATGGATGCATGGTATTGTAGAAAACATGGCTTGTGGAGTGATTCCTTCCATAAGGAGTATTTGATGGTGTTACCTTACCTTAATGGTTCTTCTCTATATTCTTGTGTTCTTTTATGGTGTGAGTATTTGGTATTTATGAAGTTAAGGGTTTATTCTCAAGATTAAGGGTTTATTTTATCATGTATCTATGAATATTTACTACAAAATTGATTAACTCTCAAGCAAGACAAGGGGAAAAGGAAAAGTAAGAAAGAAAAATAAGAGAAAGAGGGGACAAAAGAAAAAAACAAGAATAATAAATTGGGAATATTATTCCTAATTGGCCACAAAATTATACCATGCAGTGTGTAGCTTGCCCAAAGAGTGGGGAAGCATCCATTTTATTACTAAAATGCACACATAGGCCAATACCCTCTATGCTAAATGAGTTATTAGGGCTATTGAAGGGAAATAGTCCTAAAAGGTCTTGCTCATAAATTATATCTTGTCTCAAGAATGTCTTGGTAAAAAATCCTAGAAGGGATTGAACCCTTCATGCTTTGATTGCCACTCTACCCTAAGTTAACATTAATGACATTTTCATGGCCCAGAGAATGTGAAAGACTTGGGAATATATCAAACCACATTTAAGATGTAAAGGGGAATCCCATAGATTGAGCATATGTTTCAATGTTCATTCTATTAGGTTACCTCCTTATTGTTGCTTTAGGATGGTACATTTCTCACTAAGATTGCATGGTTCCCAACCTTTTTCTTCTTTAATAGAGGGATTAACATGATTAAGGATATTTTTCACATGTATACAGACTAGATGTCCTTGCTAGAGATTAAGATCAAGTTTCTTTTACAAATCCCAAATAGGTTTGTTATTGAACACACCAAAGAGATCAAACTGGATAATCTTTTGATTGTAGTGGACCTATAGGCCTTGGAAACTTGGTGGATATATTGAAAAAGAAATAGAGCCAAGGCCTTCAGAAAATATAGGTCCACTAATGGTTACAATTGGCTATGTTAGAAGCCCATTTTGGATGGTTGATTAAACAAGCTATGGAGGTTTAAGTTAAATAGAATACTTGGCTCTTCTAACTTAGCAACATGTGGAAGCCTCTCATGGAGCTTAATAATGCCTTATTTGATTCCAATCCTTGATTCATGGGAGCTTGGCCTTGAGCTCAAGACCTGTTTAGATGGGATATCACATCCCAAATGTTTTATCTATGGAAAAATATAAAGTTTGAATTATTTGTTCTAGTTCATTTTCTAAATCTGCTTAGGGATGGATGTCTAAATTATGTAGTTAATTATTTCTAGTATATATCTCCTAGAAATCCACCTTGTTAGGTGACAAACTTCCTTGAACCATTGAGTTCAAAATCCCTTGAGCCATTAAGTTCAAACTCGGTTGAGCACATGTAGAAAAACAATTCTATCTTGTTGCTAGACATAATCTATAAATTTCTACTCAGTCATCAACATTACATTAGTAAAAGGTTTGTACAAGTATCAAACCCTAATTGGTGCACCATTATGTAATCATCAAAATGCATAGACACCACTTTTGAGGGTGATCCTATGATGGAGGGAATGTGCATAGTTTGTTTGTCATTTAGCCCTAATTTTGTTCTTAGTAGAAATATTGACACAAACAATAGTCATTGATGGGCCTAAGTACTTTATCACCATCCAAAGTTTGTAACTAAGTAGAGCCATCCTCATGATTAAGAATCTATTAATGTTGTTTGAGAAAATTTTGTTGCTAATCCTACAAAATGACTAAGTTTGAAAAGTAGTGATGTCTCCTAGGCACCAAATTGTGAAGAGAGATGGGCACCAAATTGTGCAAAGTCAGATTAGAATTTGGTAACATTATTAAATTGGAAAATAAGAACGATATTTTAGAGGTAAGGTGAGTGATTGTGAAACCTACTGAATATTTTACAAATATGCAGACTATAACTGATAAACTTGGTGGCGATACATTGGACAATTATGATGAAATTGAAATCTGTAAATGTTAATAACCATCATTAATTTTAATTCTTCTAATAAAAATCTTCTGTATAACCATCATCAATTTCAATTCTTCTAATAAAAATCTTCATTATCAATATCCGTTCTTAAAAAAATATAAAATTAGAAAAGAGAGACATAATCAATATTCTTCCTTTTATTAAAAGAAAAAAATTAAAAAAAAAAAATCAATCTTCATGATCAATATCAGTTATTTAAAAAAAAACCTTTTCTATACTCTTCCCTTGTTTTTCAATATTTTTTTAGATTTTGCTTACCGTGATTGTCGCTACCAAGGTATTCTATACTCTTCGATTGTTTTCCCATACTTGCGTCCCCGGCTGTCGCTACCAAGGTCTCTATCAATTTGGATTATTAGGTTGACACGATTTGCTCTAATTCTCGTCCTCATCCTTATCAAATACGTGATTTTCTTGCGAATATTAAATTATTATTTTGTTAGTGAGGTGAAAATGGTTGGTTCGCAACTCATTTAGTTTATTTTAGTGTAGTGTACTGTTGTTGACATTTACAATGGGTCAGTAATATATAGTTTGTTACACAGTATTGAATGATATCAGAGGTGGTATATATACAGTAAGATATATATTGTAGTAGGTTGGATATTGCTTGTTTTTACAATGCATTTTGACATTAGTGTTTATATTCACTTGTATTTCAGAATTGAAAAATAATGGAGTTGTCTAAATATTAGATTTTTTGAATATTTTCATTATAATATGATGAAATAAATTTTGAAGAAATCATTATTTTTTGTTATTTAAATTATACTTTTAAATCTATAAATAGATTCAGCACTTTGAACAACTTTTAAAGCATTCAAATTATATATAATCAATCATTCAAATCTAAAGTTCCAACAAATTTTAAATAAAATTGATAGGATTTCAAAATTAAAAAATGAAAAAAGATTATATATTGAAAAATAATGTGTAACTTCACCCGTCATTGGTGCTCAGTTATTGGTTATCAATTTTAACTTTATAGGCTTAACCTGCTTTTGGAAGCAAAATTATTTGATATATGTACTGTTTTAAACAGTTGTGGGGAAATGATGGTTACTGTTCTAATCAAGCTTAGAAAATACAAGGTTTATGTGAAAGTGATATGCACTATATAATGAGTTAGTAATTGATATAATGCTTTTTCCATAATGGTGAATAGTGAATATAGTATAGTATCCCAGCAAAAGAAGATAATTGATACACATCAATCATTTAATTCACTGTATTGTAGGGTATGGAACATAATTTTCTCCGTCTTTTAAGGATCACATTATACATTCTCAATCTAAGGCAACTTTTGTATCATCGATTGTCTGTCACATGCTCATCGTTCGAGATTTATATACATCGAGATTTTTTTTGAAGAAAAGTTGTGGAGAAATTTGTCTGTTATAACAATGTCAATGGGTGACTCACCTGTCACCATTGAATTGCTTCGTGGAATCTTTTAAGCACGGGTCTGAGTGGACGCACCCACTTTACCTTTCTGGTTTTGATGGGTGACATCCACGGGTGCATTCTATGGAGATCATGGTTTGAAAAAAAATAAAAAAAAATTAAAAGGGATTGTACTTTGGAAAATAATGTATAGAAGTCACTTGAATTCAGTTGTCAGTGGTCGCTCAGTTTAAGATATGTGTAATTGTTTATAATTTCACTTTATATGCTTAATCTGTTTTTGGAGTAAAATATCTATCGATAATTGTTTGATTTAATTATGGTTTTTTTTGGACAATAATTTAATGTGTCAATAATATACAGTTTGAGTGGGTCTAATGGTTAAGAATATGTGTTTCTTTTTAAGAGGTCACAGAATTGTTGAGAGGAGAGGGGTCCCTTATCCCACAAACAAGGGGTCTCATACACCAACAAACAAGGGGTCTCATACACCAATTTAGTGTGCTGGCTTGACCATGACCTTAAAAATAAATTATTATTATTTTATGTAGTGACATGAAAATCAGGGATTAAAATTTTATGAATTATTTTCCTGGCATATGAAAACATAGCCGTTAATCATTACATACACTGATTAGTGAAATTAACTTGATAATAACCAATCGAATTATTTACTACAACAAATGTGCGGTTATTTACTGTGCCTGGTTTTCACTACGTCGATTATGAATTTTCCTTCCCGGGGTTTTAACTGTGTCGGTTATTTACTTCCCCGGGTTTTAACTGCGTCGGTTATTTACTGCGCGCAGTTTTTTTATTTTTTTTTTAAATTGCTGGGGTTATTTTTTTTTACTGTATGGGGTTTTGGGTTTTTAAGCATTACCTGTGACGTGGGAAAGAGCTGATATATATATATATATATATGAGACTCTGCTATTCTGCTGTAAGTAAGATTTAAGGTTATAAACATTCGGTTTGATTATTGATTTCGAAACTTTCTTTTTGTTATTCAAAAGTTTTTAATCACTAAAATTACAAAACTAATAAAATTTATTTCACATTAATTTATAAATAATTATATATATTAAAAGTAATAGTAATAATGATATTTTTAATTTTTATAGCAATGAGGTTTTTGTATTAACACTATAATAGTAAAAGTCTAATTGTTTTATATTTTGTTTTTTTTTAGCAAAAATCTGGTAACATAAATCTGCAAGAAATCACTATTTTTTGTTATTTAAAATCTATTTTTGAATGTAAAAATGGATTCAACATGCTGAAAAACCCTCGTGGCATTAGGATTATACAAATAATCACTTAAATATGCTGATCTAACAATTTCTCACTAGATTTCGAGCACGGAAAATATCACAGGAGAAGAGCGTTGGACTTTTTTTGACAGAATCAGGTGACATAATTCTGCATGAAATCAATATTTTTTGTTGTTTAAAATCCATTATTCAACATGCTCAAAACCCCCTTTTTCCTTTAATAAAAAAAATATGCATTCATTAATTAACACTAATTTAAAATTAAAATATCCATTATCTTTGTTATTTTTTTAATATATTAAATAAAATGATCTTATTTTTATTTATTTTAATGTTTCTTTTCTTAAGAATAATGGAATGTACTAACAAAGATAGATGTTATTTGCTTTCATATAGAGTTTAATTGAATTTCTCTCTAGTCAATGGTTTTTGATACAACTTTAAATGGTGTCCCTTGACAAGGAGTAGTGTTTTATCTTCATCAATTGTGATAATTCTAATAGAGCCAGTGTTGAAGATATGATCTATTTCATATGAGCCAAGCCACCTTGTTTTAAGCTTCCCTTTGAAATATATAAATATGGAGTCACAGAGGAGAAGCCAATCTCCATATTGAAACTTTTGACCTTGATGAATTTTTCATGGCATCAAATTATTTATTGTTGAATTACTTATATTTGAGATAGGGCCTACTTTTGAATCCCATCTAGAGCATTGGGGTGAGTGCACAAAGTTGGTGGATGATAAAGTGGCAATAGGGTGAGTAGGAACACAAACCCACAGGAACGTGTGTATGTTTCTATGAATGCACACACATTTATGATGTGATAGTATCAGCAAACCGCGAACCCCCACTCAACGAGCCAGATAGGCATGTTACTAGGAATGCGTGCACATTCTCAAGAACACATGTGTGTTCCTGAGAAACATGTGTTCAGGAATACACATGCATTCCTAAAAATAATTGAAAGTAAAATAACGGGTGCATGCTTTAGGAACATGCACACATTCCTAAAGAGAACACATTATTAGTAACATGAACATGCGCATGTTCCTGTTAACACAAAATATGCCTCTCTTTCTCTCTCCCTCTCTCCCTCCCCTCGCCTCTTCCCCCTTCTCCCCCATCTCTCTTTCCTTCCCCTTCTACCCCCCTTTCCCTCCCTCCTCCTATCTTCCTCTCTCTTTCCATCGCTCTCTCCCTCTC
>ML790010.1:179058-197303 GCA_009831015.1 Picea engelmannii | reverse complement strand
ATGAATACCAACTTGCTAAGCTACCCCATCAATTACCCCAACAGTGGTCAGGTGGATTAGTGTAAGATCCAAGCAGTTATCTGAAATGAAAGAGATCTAATGCATACATAAGAAGGTTATAATGATCAAATATGACACATACCATGATACCTCAGACCAATTACCTCATGGAGCAAGAGCCCCTTCCGATGCAAGTCCAGGCCGGTAGCGATGGAGGCTAGTACTGCTGGTAGGACAAGTATGGCTGAGAAGAAGAAAATATGGGCCCTCAAGGGCCATGCTCAAGTCGATATGCTCTCGTACTCCATGTCTAGGACCATGTGGGCCTCGAGACATGATCTCTTAGTTATCCCTAGATATCAGGGATAACAGAGTGTATCAAACTATATTATTAGTGAACATAAAATATTTTTCTTCATATCTGTTGGCACAAGTTTGATCAGACTAGGGTCCTTCTCAAGTTACCAACAAAAGGTACCGAGTAGTCTAGAGCACTGGCATTTTCATCTCCTCCGAAGAGAAGAAGTCTCACCCGAAGCGCTGCTGAGACAAATAGATAGGGAATGGTAAGTAAAAGACTTAGGAGGATTCACAGAACCTTCAAGACTCATCTTGACCTTGCGCAAGACATATAGCCATCGAACAGATATGAATCTTATGTGTGCAAGAATCAAACCTACTTATGTTACCGAAAATCATTTAAACACAGAACCATCATGAGGAACGCATAAACCATAAAGAAATATTGTAATGTATGAGTAAATACAAGAAGACATAGAATATTTGGAAAATTTAGATCCTTCTTTATATTATCTTTAGAATATTCATTCATTTACAATCTCAGAACCATAAAGTAGTGATCTATTACAGAATGTTGGCTCTGGACTCATGTCACAGAGATCTAAATCTCAAAAAGGGTACATAATACATTACAGACTCAAACCTTTTCTTGATTTGACTAACAACAACCCTATGGGGAGGGAATTATCAGGCTGAACTTGATCACAATTTAGCTAAACCCATAGCTAACCAACCCTTTTACAATCATGCTCATCCTTATATATAAGCTAGGTTGTGTCTTTTGTCTCGGCTTGCACGCTTTCTTGTTCTATTGCAACCGTTGTTGCTTAGTTGGCGTTGCATTGTCTTTCACAACTGATTTTTGTTTCTCTTTCTTTCTCTACTGTCCAGTTTCTTCTGAAGCTTGCGCAACTCATACTCAGTCAAAAATTGTGCGATTTCTTATCCCAAAAACTAAGGGCCCAACAAGCTTCGACCACAAACCTCGACTCGCCCTCGATTCAAGTGATTGATTCTTTCGTAGATTCCTAGAGCACCTGCTGTTTTCCCTTGTTCTCCTTTTTTTCTTCTTTCTTCTCTTTTATTTGTGCTTTCTCTTCTTTCGCCTCTTCAAACTAAGGGCCCAAATCTGGGACCAGCTGCAAGGCTCGCTCCCTCAGTCCTTGAAAGTTTCTAACCTTATCCTGCCACTTCCTGGAAAGGAGTGATGCCTCTGCAATAAACTGTTGGGTTGCTTTTTTCCTAAACCCCTTTGGCTTGGACGCGACCAACGAGTTCCACTCGGAATTTGTTGTTGCATCAACTTGATGCATCTGCATGTACACTATCTAAATGATAGGTTGGAAGTCGCACAACTCTTTCTTTGCTATGGAATGTGCCTCAAAGAGGGCATTCAATTCATTGTCCACTTGTTGGATTTGGTCGAACTTCTGCTGTTGCTCCATCAGATCCATTATGGCTGCAACTTCATCATTTAGGACCTGGATCTTGGTGCGCACATATTCCAGGACCTGATTTCGTTGAGCGATGATGCCCATCCAATCGCTGACTTCTCGGAAGATATTTGTGCATTCTACTGTGTACTTGTGTAGTGTTGCTCGAGCATTGTTGCCTTGCAGTGCTATTTTCTACATTTTCTCTTGCAACTTCTAAGGCTGTTGCTTTGCTTCTTGCTAAGCTCGTCGCAACTATACTTCTAGATGCTTAGCGTGAGTGGCGAGTTGTGTCCATGCTCCTTGGAGTAGATCAATTTGATGCTCTGGCTCGCCTACATCATCGACTTTAGGAAGTTTGAGTGCAACTATCCGAATCTTCGGCCAGGCTTCAACAAGCCTTTCCTGCACTCTTTCTAGTCTATGCTCAACCTAGACCTTGGCCTGTTCTTCTTGATGTCTTGATTCTTGTGCAAGGAACGCTTCCTCCCTTGCGACCTCAATAGAATTCTCGGCCTACTGGATCCTTTTCTTTAGATGATCAGTTGATTCTCTAATCATTCCAAATAAGTGCGTCGCTGGCCACTGTACTAGGTCAACGGATGAAGGGGCTGCATCTCTGGGTGCTTGTGTTTGTAGTGGAAGTCCACCGGTCGTTGAATTCTCCAAGTGGGTCTCTACCTCCTCCACTATTAATGGTCCTGGTGCGATCCTCAACCTTAGCATTGAGGGAAAGAGAGTCAGAACCTATGTTCTAGCTATGCATAGTTGCATCAGCTTTGCGCATTGTTGAGGGTTCTAGAGAACCCACTCCATCTGTTTGTGCACGGATTTCGCACTATGCCAATGTGTTGATTCTGGTTCCTTCTGAAGATCTGGTATCTCCTTCCTTTTTGTTGCATCTGCTTCCTACATTGTGCTTTATTGGGCACCCTAACCCTTGGCCAGTGAGGGGATTTGTTGGTTTCTTTGGGCTTTCAACTCCTCCACGGTTTAGGTGTCCTTTTCTTGTGCAGGAGGTGTAGTTTGCTGGTCCTGGATGTCTGGGTTCAGACCAGTTGGCTGCATGCTCTTCTCTGGTACTTCGGGATTTGGACCAGAAACTTCTAGTCTCGACTTAGGCAACTCCTGGGTTGTTTTTGGGAGTTCTCTCTCCACTTGCTCTGGTTGATCAAGCTGCATCAGCTCTGGGTTTGTGGTTTGTGGTGGAATTTTGGTTTTAGGGGGTGGAAACTAGGGTTGTGGTGAAGACAGAGGGTGCTTAGTGATGATTGTGGATGGAAATGTTTCAGGCCCAGGGTCATCCTGAATATGGATGATGGGGCTCGCTCTGACCGCTGTGTGGGTGTGGGGGATGACTAATGCAATAGGTTGGGCGTTTAGGGGTTTATTCGGTGAGACCCCGGTTCTGAGCTTCTTCACCGTTGGTTCGGTAATGAACACAACACTCAGGATCTTTTTGACGTCCTCACTTGAAAACATAGCTTTAGCTGGTAGCCGATGGAGGACCGATAGCGTTCTTTTATTACTCTCCCATTTCTACGTCTCATCTTCCTCCTCAGAGTCTGATTGTTCCAGAGCTTATTTCTTCTGTGGCTCTAATCTTGTGTTCAGTCCTACCCCTGGTTCTTTTCCTTTCTTCTTCAGCAACTTCGTAGGAATAATATAGTGCATCCCTGACTTGCGCAGGTTGCTTTTAACTCCTGGCCACAACATTATTTCTTTGTCGAAGGCCTCCTCATCCAGATAGAATGACATCATCCTTGTATGGAAATATTCCCTACTAACATGCCTCGACCATACAAATGTATGGTGTCGGTTCATGTTGAAGGAAATATTTCTCGTATTGCAGTTGAGAAGTTCCTGCGGAATATACAACCTATGTGTTGCATCTATTAGGCCATTGTACCACTTAGAAAATGTTGCAGTGTTGAAAGATGCATTCTCTGAATCTGACCTAGACTGCCAGGGCTCAAACATCTTCGCCATGCACCCCTTGTATGGTAGCGCCAACACCCTTCCAATTGGTGGCTTCCACTTGTACATTGCAAATTCCATCAACAGATATCTGTAGGTGAAGGTTCCTCCCTTCTCCTTTGCTTCCTCACATGCCACTAGTAGTTCCTCCTACAGGTAACTATACCAGTTCAAGACAACACCATTGGCACAAAAGTCTACTACTGATAGTGCATCTAGTGTGCATTCTCCCTTGTAGTATGATCTCATAACCTTACTGGCTATGATGTAACAACCCAACCTGATTGTTTCTGGTATTATGGGGTCGATTATTGATGTTCGTCCCCCCCTCTTTGAATTGAATTTTTCATATAGGTTGAGCTCTCATTTCTTTTTTCCGTGGTTACCAGGACCCTGGAATCCTTTCAACACATATTCTCCTTCGAAGGACAGTCCAGTAAGTTGATGGATGTATTCAACATGGATTGGATACCGCATATCCAACTAGAGACTTCGGTCATGCACTATGTTGATTAGAAACTTTGTGCACCGCACAACCTCACCAGTGGTACTGGATACTGGTAGGTCTCTAAGGTTCATGATGATTGAGTTGAATAAGTTCACAAATTCCATTTTTTGCACGAACTTCATGCCTCCCAACTCTTCTGGAGCCTTTTCCCAGAAGAAGTCTATGTGCATCTAGGGGAACAAAACTGGATCTGTTAGTGTTATCGGACTAATCGGTAGGTGCAGACACTAACATATCCCCCTAGATCCACCTGGATCTAGAACAAAACAAGACAGGACATGACTCCTTTCCTAAGTTGTAATCATTGAATCTTCTAGTAAGGAGGAATGAGTGACATACCTTTGTATCACTTCCTTAAGTCTCTGTTTCTCCCGCTTCACTCCGGTGCTCTCGTGAGGTCAAGTACAAGACAACAAAAACCAACCAAAGTGAAGATAGAAAAATGTATTCAACGTCAACTTATGCATATGATCAAGGAATTACACAATAAAGTAAGAATGACTTTATGGGAAAGGGACATGCCACTGTATCATATTAATTGAAAGTAGAAGATACAACCTGATCGCCTTGATGTCGCAAGCTTCCTTTTAGTGACCCTTGGTTCCAACACACACACTTGCTTTGTACTTGCATGAAGAAGATCCAATTCCTCTTGATAGACCAACTAGAGTCTCCAAGCTTCTGTCTAAGCATGGTTCTTCACACAATTCCTTCACCAATTCTTCAATTAATCTTTCTTAACCTTTTCCATGAGAAACCTTTCAATATATAGGAGAAGGAGAGATGGTTACATGGATGAGGATTATCCCATCAAATCTAAGAAGTTAGTAAAATGACAACCATATGAATGCCAACTCATTTTCTAGAAGATTCCCTTCTAGAACCCTCGAGACCTATTCTCTTTTCCAAGCTTGAAAATAGGTTCGCACTCTGTGTATGGAGAAAACTGCGAGAAGTTCACACCCTAGATGAAGGTGGCCTGCAAAAATGAGGCATTCTCGCACCCTAGGTCATATGCATCCTGCGAACTCACTTTGAAAATATGTTTCTAGAAGGAGACAAGATCCACTTTTCTCAGGCAAAAAGTCCTTGTTGGGAGCTTGAATACACCATTGTTAATACATCACCAAGATGACCAAAATCATGTGTAACAGTTAGGTTAGTATCAAGGAGCTTAACCTGCTCCACCTTCCCCTTGAGATCTCCCATGACCTCAACTCGGGGGTCGTAGGGCTTGTCTAGTACCGCATCCTTGGACATGGTACTTCGACTTCCTGTGGCTCTCGGCATTGTGGATTCTCATTTATCACAACCTTTGTGGTGAGATAAGGACTATGGTAACAACTACGAGTTTCACAATTGCACAGGCTGGCTCACTCTACAAAATTTGGAAATTGTTGCGTTCTTTGAAAACGATGCGTTCACTTGTGAGTTCTC
The DNA here is from genome assembly GCA_009831015.1 of Picea engelmannii. Lineage (NCBI taxonomy): Eukaryota > Viridiplantae > Streptophyta > Pinopsida > Pinales > Pinaceae > Picea > Picea engelmannii. The sequence goes on along the minus strand of ML790010.1, from coordinate 191,648 downwards.
AGGGCCTTATACTTGGATTAGTGGGAATGTTTAGCAATAACTGCGGTTCATCATGATCGTATGGATGCAACTGGATCTGAGTTTTCCGAAGGGACATGTTAATGGGGTAAATCCTATCGGGCGATCCTGGCATTTACTTGCATGAGTGGGATAGGGACATGGCTAGTTTTAGAACTTTCCATTTGACGGGTGGGAATCCTGGCACAAATTTCGATGGCATATTTGCTTATCGCGAATTTATGGCTTAACTGAATTTAGACGGGGTATCGTAATGGAAATAAAGGCCGTGACAAGATTGGGTTCGTGTGGCACATGAACTCAAGATGTATTCAGATTTGTTCTCCTTCCAACCACAAAGGGGGTCCCCATCATATTAATGACTGTCATTAATGGTTTCTTTTACGCTTTGGATCATGCACTGCTTAGTCATTAGTTTTGTATCAAACAACACTTAAACAGAAAATGAACTATGTGTCACAACACAACACTATGCACATTGACTTTATTAACTAAATTTACAAAAATTTCAGAAAACTCAAATCTAACTATTATACATGCTCCTTCGGACTAGAGCAACGATCCCTTTTTCTTATTTTTGAGACATATATGGTTTCAGGTGAGCGCCATTCACCCATCCTGGCCACAACATACCATCCAGTTGCACGAGTCTGACTGCTCCTGAGGGTTGGATCTCTGCAATTATAAATTGTCCTGACCAATGCTTGCGCAACTTGCTAGGATTCTTTTGGTATCGACTATCATAGACTAGAACCTTGTCTCCTTGCGTAAATACCTTGGTCTTAATATGCCTGTCATGCCAAGATTTTTGTCTTGCTTTTTCAACTGACTAATGGAAGTCTTCTATAAATCTGGTCTCCTCGATTTCTTGTAGCTCCATAAGTCTCTGCGCAACTAATTCTCCATATGACATATGTGTGATCTGTGCAATTTACAAACTTGGAGTGATAAACTCTATAGGAACCACTGCCTCTTTCCCATAAAACAAATGGAATGGAGTATACTTATGGATTTTCTTTGTGGTTTTCCTATAAGCTCATAGTAACACTGGAACTCTGTCATCCCAGTCTTCTCGATTTGTGCAACACACTTTTGTCAATCCTCTCTCTAGAATCTTGTTGAATGCTTCTACTGTTCCATTGGCCTGGGGTTGGTAGAGGATGATTTTGTGATGTTGGATCAGGAACTTTGCTGTAAGCTTTGTTATAGTGCTACTAATGAAATGAGGTCCTTGATCACTGGTTAGGCTCCTAGGACATCCAAATCATGTGATAATATTCTCAAAGATGAACCTAGAAGCAGTATTAGTCAAACAATCCTAAACAACTGCTTCTTCATCCCAACACATAAGGTAGTCAGTTGCGGTGATGATGTACCTAGCCTTTGAATGCTTGGCTATGGGGTTGATTGGTCCAATGAAGTCAACTGCCCACTTCTTAAATGCTGGTAGAGCTCGAACTGGTTGAAGTGGTAATTCATGTCATCATGATGGCTTACCTACTCTTTGACATACATCACATGATCTAGCATATACCTTTTCATCCTTGAAGAGCGTTTCCCACCAAAGTATAGCTTGTAGAACTTTCTGTGCGGTGGCCTTTCCTCCTACGTGATCTCTTGCAACTCCACTATGGCATTCCCAAAGTATATCCTGTCTTTCGTGATCCAAGAAACATCTTCTGAGGATATTATCTAGTCCCAGTTTATACAACTGTCATGCGATCAACTGGTAATCCACTGCTCTAACAACCATGTGGCATTTTTGGGTTGCAGAATATGTTTTTGGGCAGGCACTTGTACTTAAGAAGACTGTTATGTCCTCCAAGTATTGTGGTATGACCTCAACCTGGAACAAGTCTGCATCTAGGAGCTGGTCATCAACTGCTCCGCCACTTTACCCTGACTCTAGTCTGGACAGGTGATCAGGTCCTACATTAAATCTTCCCAGCTTAACAATAACTTCAAAAGAAAACCCTTGAAATAACACCAACCATCTACAAATTCTCCCTTCCAACATAGGTTTGTTAACTAGATATTTCAATGCAGAATGATGAGTAAAGAACTTGAAATGAGAACCTAACAAATAATGTCTAAATTTATTTAAAGCATAAATCATGGCTAGAGCCTTCCTTTCTGTCGTTGTGTAGTTGCTCTCATATTGCGACAACTTTCAGCTCGCAAAGTAGATAGGATGATCCATGAATCCATCTTCAGGTTGCACTAAGATAGCTCCTAAGGCAATTCCTGAAGCATCTACATGGACATGAAATTCATTTTCCCAGTTTGGGAATATCAGAATCGGTGTTGTGATGAGTTTCTCCTTGAGTGTCTCAAATGATTTATCACATTCTGGAGTCCATTGGAACGTTTCAACATTTTTTAGTAGGTTTTCCAGAGGTGCAGTAATGTTGGCATATCTTTTGATGAACCTTCGATAGTACCCTATGTGTCCTAGCATGGAGCGCAACTACTTTGCACTCGTAGGTGGTGGCATGTTCACAATAACCGCAACTTTGGCTGGATCTACCAATACTCCTTCTCAACAGACTATGTGGCCCAACAAATTCCCATGTGGTACACAGAAGATACACTTTCTAATATTCAATGAGATCTGCAATTCTCTGCATCTGTCAAACATTAGACATAATAGCACTACATGTTCCTTGATAAAACTATATATCGTCCAATCATCCATATAAACTTCTATAAACTTATGAATGAACTCTCTAAAGGCTTCTATTACAATCTTGGAAAATATTGCAGGAGCATTCTTTAAGCCAAATGGCATCACATTTTATGTGAAATATCCCCATTATGTTATGAATGTGGTCTTCTTTTTGTCTTCTTCGGCGATCCTGACGTGGTGGTACCCTGAAAATCCATCTGTGAATGAGTATTATTCCTTCCCCGCAACCTATTCTAGCACCTCATCAATGAAAGGTGTTGGGAAAGGGTCATGCACACAAGCATAGTTAAGTCTTCTATAGTCTACACAAACCCTAATATCCTTTGTTCATTTCTTGCTTTGAATAACTATTGGGCTGACCCATTCTGCTTCTTCCATTGCAAAAATGAGTCATGCTTCCAACATTTTATCTATCTCCTTCTTAAAATTCTCTTTTACTCTAGGGTTAAGACAATATGGTCTATGTCTCACAGGCTTGGATTCTAGTTTCAATTCGATTTTCATTTCTCCCATAACTCCTTTGATTCCCTTTAACTATGAAAAAGTATTTGGGAACAAATCCTCATATTCCCACAGCAGGCTCTGTATCCCTTGACTAGCTTTATCATCGCATTAGTATCCCACCATGGCTATCTTAGGTTGCTCCGAGGTCCCTATATTGACTTTGCACAATTTCAATGGGAAATTGTAGGAACTATCAGTATGACTGGGTATGGTGTCCTAGATTTCTCTGTTCCCTTTTTTCTCTTTGATGGCTAGGTTCCTCAATTCTTCTAAGTCATCTGGGATTTCTGAGTCTCTGCTAATATTATATCATTCTATAGGCTTCTTGGTTGAGGGTATGTGAAGGTTAGTCTGAAGTTCCCGACTATGCTTGGAACATACCACTAAGTTTGATTTCTGATTACTATTATCTGAAAAAATAAATTCTTTAATCTTTTGCAGGACTAATTCCAACTCTGAGTACTTACTTGTAAATGAGAAGTCCTTGCAAAAATGATCTACCAGTGTTGGCTAGTCACTGTTCTGTCTTCTGTTTTCCTCGTTTATGAAACAAGATTTCCAGATTGGAGTGGGGAAATACCTGAAATCAGAAGCGAGAGGGTATTTCCGCAACCTGCCATTGTGTCACACACTATTGAATATGTGCTTTAGGATCAGATTCTCCGCTGAACAGTCGTGCAACTTGGAGATCCATTTGCATCTCTGGTTCTAGCTGCTCCTTATTCTGAAACCCATACTTGATGGCTTGCTTCACATCGTTCCAATCTCTGAGTAAGGCTTTGTGATTGGCCCACCATCTGGCAGGGGTGTCCTGGAGAGTTACATCCAATACTGTGATTCTTTGGTCCTCTACTACCATTTTTTCCATGTTGAGCAGAAAAATGTCTAGTTCTAAGGTGCCATCATATACTGGGTGTTCTCTAACTTTGGTCCCAACCCATCTATTTACTCTGACAATTGCGCATATTCTTGAGAATATTTTGTACGAACCTTGTTGCCAACTGTCAAAATCCAATTCTGAATCTTCGTCTGTTGATTGTATGCTTATCCAACTTATTGATCCATCAACAGTAGGATTTATATAATCATCTCTTGATCCTGCTATTATGGTGTATAACTGGTTCAATTCTTCTCCCTCCATATTATTGTCTATTGGCTCTATATATCTGGGCCCTACATATGGATCCAAAGGTTGAACTACCTTGATTCCATCAGCCTCAAAGGTCATGGTGTCTTTCTTTAAGTCTATTACTGCATAGTTGTCATAGGCCCAATCAATGCCAAGTAGTGCAGGGTAAGGGTCCTTATCTCCCATGATCTCAATCACTTCAAATTCATCCACTATATTTACTCCTGCAACATCTATTTCTAGAGTCTCCAGTCTTCCTATGGGGAAAATACAATATTGGTTTTCCATTCTTAACTGAATTGGGGAATATGTTAGCCTAGGTTTTCCTAAGGCTTCCCAGGTATTCTTAGGTAGAATGTTCACATCAGATCCCATATCCAACATGACATCCTTAATCTCAAATTCATCTAACTGGGCTACTAGTCTGAATTATTTTCTAATTCATACTTTTCTTCTTTGCACTCTCTGAGTATTCTTCTCAGGAATATTAGACCTTATTTTCTTCTATGGGTTCTTCATTCCATAAGACTAGGTATAGAACATTGCACAACTTCTCTGTTAATTGATCATTCCCAAGAATTTCGGAAAATAGTTGGAACCAAAGGTCAACTACATTTTATGGTTGCTCAGTTTGTCTCGATATGACTACATGGTTTATGGGTGCAGGGGCTGAAGCAGGGACCTACGTAATCTTAGGATAAACAATAGGATGTGGGGTTTTCATTCGCATCTCAGGGCTAGGAATATTATGAAATAATTCTATGGCATCTTTGAAGAACTATTTTTGTTTTAGAGGGTCATACCTATCTTCTTTAGGTGCTGATTTATGGATCTAAGGTAGAGTATCAACATCAACATCAACGCTTGTCTTCACTCCTCCTTGAGTAACGATATTGAGGTTGGGAATTGGTCCCTTAATAACTCTCTTAATTTCTGAACTGATGAGGTTAGTTCCTCATTGTTGTACTCTATCTTCCCATTTTGCAATTAATTCTGGGTAGTCTTCAGTTGCGTTCCCATTGGTTCTGCAGTGAGAGCACCATGGCCACCTTGGATGAGGACAATCTCTATCCATGTGGACTTTCTCATCGTAGTTATAACATCTGCTTGGCCCTCTCCCCCTATTTCTTCCTCCTATGAAGTCTCCTCCAGCTCCACCTCCTCGACCTCTTTCTGGTCCCTGAGGGTTTTCATTCACCCTGAATGTTGTTCTGTCCAACCTATCCGCAAGTGCATCCAACTCTCTACATTGATTGGTAGTATGCGTGGTATATGCATAGAACTGACAGTGTACTGTATTTGGTACTGTCGAATATTTATGCATAATGGGGCACTTTCTTGGCCCATGCCCATGGATTAGTTAGATTTCACAATATTTAGTTGTTGGTGCTGCTTGGCCTCCTGGAAAAGCATGATACGAGGTGGGGTTATGGAATGGTAAGTTCGCAGACACTTGCACAAATCCTACTGTGGGTCGTGGTGGGGATCCCATCGGATTCTGAGGAGGTCCCATTACCCTCATTCATGGACATTCGTTCACCAGATGTCCTTATGTAAAACATCCGATGCACTAAACCTATAGTTGTCCTGGTCTAGGTATTGTTAGATCTTGAATATTTTCTATAAGCACCAATATTTTCCCTTGTAGTTGCACCAAATTTACATCTGCTGGGGGTATTGTCACTCTCAGGCTCCCAGGGTATCCCGCCATGGCTTCAATCTTCATCGATTGTTCCAAGGCATCTGTTAAGGTGGCTATCTGCTATTGCGTTAGCAGAATATGGGTCAAAGGTAGTTGTCCTTGAATGTACCATTCCCTTTGATGTTCCTCATGGATTGGATGTTCTAACCTCCCTATAAAATCTTTAAACTTATGGTTGTATTCCCAGGAAAATTCACCTTCTCGTTGTTGGATCTCACGCAACTCAGAAAGAGTATGTTGTTCTGACTGAGGTAGTTTGAATTTTTCTATGAACCTTGTCCGTACCTGGCCAAGTGTGAATGCTTGACCTTGCATTCCTGGAACTCCTGGCTCAATGATCTTCGTGTACCACTTGAGAGCGCGACCTCTCAAGATAGTCTGGAACTTGACCAACTTATTCGCATCCGGGGTCCCTCTAGATCTCCAAATGGCTTCACACAAGAACCAGTTCTACTCAACATTTTCGTCTCCCTTACCCCATAATTCTGGGTATCGGGCAATCAAACCTCCCGCATGGAAAACCATTTCTGATCTTTTTGTTCTTATCAAAATAAAAATTAACGGTCCTGCTTGTGATCTACCAGGGGATCCCAATATCTTCCCTGTACTTTCACTTCCTGGTTGTCACTGACTAACTAATTGTACTGGAACAAAACTAGCATGAGAAGGTAGTATCAAAATTACCACTTGTATAGAAGACACTTGGGGTATGGACGATTCGGGGTTGGCGCCACTGACTTCGGGGCGATTTTATTTGATCTGGGGGGTCTCACTTTCTTCCACTGGAACGGTCTCTTTAGTTGGATTCCCAATCTCTCCTATCATCAGGGCTAAATCTTTTGTTTCTTCTTAAAGATTCATGTCAAATTCTTCCTCTCTTACGTCTACACCTTCTCCTTCTTGTCTAACCTCCCGGGGACTTCTTTCTCTCTGCCCTTATCTCTCACTTAATATTTGATTGGCCAGTCTTTCCTGTCTTCTCATCTTCCACAACTCTTCCATCTGTATTTCCTCTACTTTTCCTGGTCTGACTTCTTTCCTTAACTTATCAGAATGTCTTGCTTCTTTCTTAATCTTGCCGCACCACCACTTCTCAACTATGATGTCTCTCTTCAAGTCTCTCTCGTCTCTTGAGTCCATTTCTTGTTGTTTCCCCCCCATTTTTCAAAGAACCCTTACCCTCTCTCAGGCCATGACTCTACCCGATCCTTGCCCTACCCCAAGCGAGGGTGTTTATGCTTCCATCTTATTCGGGGAAATAGTCAACATCCCCTCTTCCATCAAGAAAACTTTAATCCACAAGGGGATTTCTCTCAACAATATTCCCCTTGCGTCTTTCTTGAAAATTTCCTCTGTGTGCAAAAAAGGTTGGTGGTTCTCAGCTGCAAACTCGATAATATATCCCTCTAATGTGGTATTGACCCAAAAATTGACCGCTCACGTGACTGGACAATCCAACCGATGAAGTGCTGCAATATTTCTTGTGTCCCAAGTACATATCCTGTTGACTCGTTCTTGGAACTCTGGATATTCTTGGAGCCTCTTTATCCAATGGAAAATTTCTTCTAGAAACTTAACCCAGAAAATCTCATATTGGTCGCTTGATATTTCTGAGTAAAATACTGCTTCATGGGTGTCTTCCACCGATTTTCTCTTCATCTCCGCTTCTTTCCATATGAAGGCGTCATAGTTTCTTTCCCACCATTGGTCAATACTGGATCTGTGAATCTGCAAAAGCATCCTCCCTACAGGTTCCCTTTTAACGTAGGTCCCGACAACAAAACCATTTTTTTGGTGCAAGTTTGATCAGACCAGGGTCCTTCTCAAGTTACCAACAAAAGGTACTGAGTAGTCTAGAGCACTGGCATTTTCATCTCCTCTAAAGAGAAGAAGTCTCACATGAAGAGCTGCTGAGACAAATAGATAGGGAAGGGTAAGGAAAAGACTTAGAAGGATTCACAGAACCTTCAAGACTCATCCTGACCTTGCACAAGACATCTAGCCATCAAACATATCTGAATCTTATGTGTGCAAGAATCGAACCTACTTATGTTACCGAAAATCATTTAAACACAAAACCATCATGAGGAACGCATAAACCATAAAGAATTGTTGTAATGTATCAGTAAAACACAAGAAGAGATAACATATTTTGAAAATTTAGATCCTTATTTATATTATTTTCAGAATATTCCTTCCTTTACAAACTCAGAACCATGCAATAGTTCTCTATTATAGACTTTTGTCTCTGGACTCATGTCACATATCTCTAAGTCTAAAAAAGGGTACATACTACATTATAGATTCAAACCTTTTCTTGATTCGACTGACAACAACCCTATGGGGAGGGAAAGATCAGGTTGAACTTGATCACAATTCAGTTGAACCCATAGCTAACCAACCCTTTTACAATCATGTTCATCCCTATATATAAGCTAGGTTGTGTCTTCTGTCTCACATTGCACGCTTTCTTGTTCTGTTGCAACCGTTTTTTCTTAGCTGGCGTTGCCCTGTCTTTCGCAACAAATTTCTATTGCTCTTTCTTGTTTTGTTGTCCATATTCTTCTGAAGCTTTCACAACTCATACTCAGTCAAAACTTGCACAATTCCTTATCCCAAAAATGAAGGGCCCAACAATATCCTCCAATAGATTTCCAATTTCTACTTTTGCTAGTCTAGTTGTGGACACGAGGGTTTGTATAACAGTTCCCCTGATTGATTTACCCTTTTTAGTACTATCTCTTGAGTATTTTTTACAAACATTTCTTTTCCCATCATAAGCGAATTTGGAAATATCTTCAAATGTGATCAAATTTAAATCTTCCATATAATCATTTATTACTCATTTTAGGAGAACTATCTTCAGAGAGTCTTTATCAATTGTGCAATTGGTAGATCTCCTATAACTGAGGTGAAATATCTCAACATATTCCTATAATTATTCATCCTCTCCTTGAGTCATTCAAAATATTTCATCTCTAGAATCTCCATATTTGCAATATTCTATGCAATTCTCTATAAAATGATTCTTCATTATTTTGCATGTTTGAATACTATGTCCATCTATACTCATGAACCATCTGTCGATTACAGTAAAGGGGAATTGTCTCATATTTTGGGAATTATTCTTATAGTCATAAGTCTCGTGAAGAAATTTAAAGTCAAAGAGGAAAGTGTCTGGGTACTCATTGATCATTCCATGAAAATGGGGAAGAGCTGGTGGATTTATGTTTTTCATTCTTACTTTCTCCTCTATATCTAGAAAAGGAAACTCAAACATCTATTTCTCTCCTTCATGTGTTTCTTCCACCCTTCCATTTTCTCTTTCATTAGCCATAGTGAACAGAGAAAAATATGAAAATGAAGAAGTTTCCCAATCCCCAAATTCTTCAACACTTTCTTTAGAGTTTTGTTCTAGGCTATCTTCAGTAATTAATAACTCATGGATCCATTATTTTTGTTTCATATCTCTGCATGTTGTTCCTACACTTTGATTATAAAATCTTTGCAAAAATGTTCCTAATGTATCCCTACTATGATGCATGCATTCCTCTAAAAACATTATATTGAATAAAGAGAAGCAAACCACTTTGTAAAAAAAAAACCTTCTGAGAACTTTTATTCCTTCTCCCATTCACAACAGAATCCTCATTTAGTAGTTCTTTCTTCTTTGAATATTTTAGTACTTCCCCAAAAACAATGCCAAAAAGTGGTGAGTTCAAGTATTGTAGAAATAAAGTATATTGAATCTCAAGTAATCATTCTTAAATTATCAACCGGTGGAATTGTAGACTTGTGAAGCACTATGAAAAGTTTATGAAATCATCAAGTGTACATATGCACTTGTAAATGAATTATTTACCCTTTTCCTTTTGGGAAATGGAACTATATAATTAATATGTAGCTACCTACAAAAAAGAACTAACTCTATAGCATGAGTCTTTTGGACATGAAATGTCTCAGGGCTTCCTAGTTGATGCTACAAAACTACTTATCTCCTTTAGAATTAAACATCATTGTTGAAATTAAAGTAGAATGTAAAAGCTCAATGTTACAAAAGGAAATGAAAATTGAAAGGTAAATTCAAATGTTGGAAGATAAACCTAGTCTACATAGTGTTAAATCGTACAACAAATCCCTTGCCAACCAGAGGTTCATCGCATACTGACAAAGGAATAAATCATATTAACATAGATAATTGAAATGTTCTAGCTACAAAAAAAATAAACATTCACACCATAAACTATATATGCAATGCACAATAAATCTGAAGGTGCATTCAATAACAACCTCTCCAAGTAGGCCTTTCCTGAAGAGGATTGGTAAACCCCTAGTTTATATCTTGAATTATCTCAAAATAATGATATTCTTATTATTTCATAAAAAAGATTAAGAATTGAAAACTCTAATATGTAGCTCTTTTAACCCTACCTATAATCAAAATCAATCCTATCACTGTGTATCTTAGTGATCCGAAATCGGATTCAGAAGCCTGTCAGGGCATGAAAAATGCTCAAGAATGAAAGTGCTCGGAATCCGACAAAACCAACACCATTGTGTCCGGCTCGTCTTCTTGATTCCGGTGGTATAATTTTTTTGTCAAACGGAGTCCGTATGGAGAAGATATCTCATTTTGTCCGCCAAGCCAAACAGGAAAATTTTTGGATGCTGACTGTACCTGTCCGTACAGTCCGTACAAGACACGTGGCAGGTCCGTACGCTGAAACGTAGCAGGTTCCGTACAGGACATGTGGCGGCTCCAGGGAGTGCCACATGTCAGGCTAATATGGAATTTTTGGCACGCAGATGGACCAATCCCGAAGTGACACGTGTCACCACTGGAAGGGTGACACGGTGACGTCATCCAGTGACGTGGCAGGCTGACGCAGCAGGTGACTGGATCATATGACGGCTGACATGGCATGTGACAGAGCAGTGGCGTGTGGCAGTATGGTAGACGACATGTGCCAATCAAATGCTGACACGTGGTGAGTTGTGATTGGTTTTTAAGGCGCCACGTGGCCCAGTCACGGGCTGCCATGTGGCGCCGTATTATTGGTTGTTTGGTTATATAAAATTTTGTTATGGCTTGGCCGAGGTCAAACCCGTGACCTCCTAGTATGCTAAAGTCTTTGCAACAACCGACTTACCGTTACACCACATGTTATTCCTTGTAATTTATACGGTATAAATTGCATTTAAAATTGGTTATGGTTCGGTTTGGGCTGCGACCGGGCCGGGGCTTAGCCCCAGCCCTTGGTCGCGCGCCGTTTAAATGTGACCACAGTTATTTATATGTGCGCGCGGTTGAAGTTTGGTTATGTTACGGTTAACCATTGGACCAACGGTCATATAACCGTTGCTAAACGACCAGGGGTCAATGGAAAAGGGCCAGCGCATTAGCGCTTGGCCATGTTATGGGCCATATGACCATGTAAAGGGTGCGCGCGTTAGGCCAACAGGGGCTAGCGCCTATATAACTATAATATATGGTTATAAGTGGGTTTTTAACCACTTTTTGATTAATTTAAATGTAATTAGCCCATTTTTAATGTAATTGGGAGTTATTGGGTTTTTTTTAGAGCCTAATTTTTGGGAGGAAGTTGGGGATGAGCAACCAACTTTCCCACTATTTAACCAAGGCTATTTTGAGGCCAAGGGGTCAACTTTTGGACAACTTTTGGACGGTTTTTGAGAGCAGATATGCTAAGGCAAAGCCAAGTCAAAGCCAGTTTAAGGCAGGGAAGCTGTTGAGGAGGAGATGCTGTCGGACGATTTCTGAGAGCTTCGGACATCCGTTTCAGGTGCCGTAAGTTGTGCAAGATTCTAGAGATCTGGGCGAACATGACCAGATCAGTCTGGAAGCCATTTGACATTGTAATGATGTACCATTAAGCTTTCAAACATAAATAAAGAAGCCTCCCCCACAGAGAAAAGGCCCGGAGATGTAGGCAAAGTTGTGCCGAACTCCGTTATCAACCTGTGCATTATGGTTTGCTGTTTTTCATTGTCTTTCAGATCTGCAAATATGTTAATGGTTGTGTAATTCATTTTATTTTCTCGTTCTTTCATTAAGTTTCCTAATGGTCAATTAATGCATGCAAATAAAAACTCAACCATAGTCATTCCAAAAATCCTGACGGATCAAGTGGTATCAGAGCTAGTTGACGTTTGGATTTGAGTTTTGCATGTTAACCAGGGAAGAGCTCATCTCAAGGAAGAAAATGGCATCTACAGGAGGACTTTCTCAAGATGAGAAGGAGTTCAGAGATTCGGTGTTTGCCATGGCCGAGATGGTGAAGGTGTTGTATGAAGATTACTTGGAACGAAAGAGCACGGTTCAAGCGAAAACTTCAAAGAACAACAAAGGAAAAGAAGCATTGAAGGAAGTGCCTTCTACATCTGTTGCAGAAAACACATCTGAGGTATGCAGTGAAGGTTTCTCAACAAATTTTCCTCATTCTCATCAAGTTGGTTTTGGTGAATTCGAAAAACACACAAAAGGTGTAGGTTTGAGAATATTAACCAAGATGGGTTATGAAAAAGGAAAG
>ML790010.1:167969-178946 GCA_009831015.1 Picea engelmannii | reverse complement strand
ATAACAAGCATAATCAAGTAAACCGGAACTTGTGGAAACTTTATCCATGTGCTTATTGTCATTCACCTAAGCATTGTGTTTCCAAGTGTTGGAAGAGACAAACTTTGTACAGGAAACCTATGTCGTCCAAGAAGGAAACGCGGCATAAAGGCTCAAGTCCACAACGGAAGAAGGAGAAGGGTAAGCAGGTCTGGATGCCAAAAACTCATTGCACGTTCTGCAACAAGAGTGGACATCAAAAGGCTAGCTGTTGGAAGCTTAATCCGGTGCTTCGTCCCAGGAAGGACAAAAGGATTTTGCATGTACCCACGAAGGAGGACGGATTACCAACAAAGCAAGAAGAACACCGTGAAGGAAAGAAAGAAGTCACTTGGTTCTGCCAGAAGTGGATGTCTCAACTTCATTGTGTTTTGCTTCCTTTGATGTAATCATCTTTCAGAGACAAAGAGCAAGCCAGGTGGCCTATCCCGAGCTTGTTGAGTGGTCAGTAACCTTTTGGGGACCAAAAGGTCTTATTGTGGGGAGGTGTGATCCGAAATCGGATTCAGAAGCCTGTCAGGGCATGAAAAATGCTCAAAAATGAAATTTCTCAGAATCCAACGAAACCAACACCATTGTGTCCGACTCGTCTTCCTGATTCCGGTGGTATAATTTTTTTGTCAAACGGAGTCCGTATGGAGAAGATATCGCATTATGTCCGCCAAGCCAAATAGGCAAAATTTTGGATGCTGACTGAACCTGTCTATACAGTCCATACAGGACACGTGTCAGTCCATACAGGACATGTGGTAGGTCCGTACGCTGACACATGGCAGGTTCCGTACAAGACACGTGGTGGCTCCAGGGAGTGCCACGTGTCAGGCTGATATGGACTTTTTGGCACGCAGATGGACCAATCCCGAAGTGACACGTGTCACCACTGGAAGGGTGACACGTGGCAGGGTGACGTCATCCAGTGATGTGGCAGGCTGACGCAGTAGGTGACTGGACCGTATGGTGGCTGACATGGCAGGTGACAGAGCAGTGGCGCATGGAAGTATGGCAGATGACGTGTGCCAATCAAATGTTGACACGTGGCGAGTTCTGATTGGTTTTTAAGGTGCCACGTGGCCTAGTCACGGGCTGCCACGTGGCACCGTATTATTGGTTTTTTGGTTATATAATTTTTTTTATGGCTTGGCCGAGGTCGAACCCATGACCTCCCGGTATGCTAAAGTCTTTGCAATGACCGAATTACCGTTACACCACATGTTATTCCTTGTAAGTTATACGGTATAAATTGCATTTAAAATTGGTTATGGTTCGGTTTGGGTTGCGACCGGGCCGGGGCTTAGCCCCAGCCCTTGGTCGCGCGCCGTTTAAATGTGACCACACTTATTTATATGTGCGCGCGGTTGAAGTTTGGTTATGTTACGGCTAACCATTGGACCAACGGTCATATAACCGTTGCTAAACGACCAGGGGTCAATGGAAAAGGGCCAGCGCATTAGCGCTTGGCCATGTTATGGGCCATATGACCATGTAAAGGGCGTGCGCGTTAGGCCAACAGGGGATAGCGCCTATATAACTATAATATATGGTTATAAGTGGGTTTTTAACCACTTTTTGATTAATTTAAATGTAATTAGCCCATTTTTAATGTAATTGAGAGTTATTGGGTTTTTTTTAGAGCCTAATTTTTGGGAGGAAGTTGGGGATGAGCAACCAACTTTCCCACTATTTAACCAAGGACATTTTGGGGCCAAGGGGTCAACTTTTGGACAGATTTTGGATGGTTTTTGAGAGCAGAGATGCTAAGGAAAATCCAAGTCAAAGCCAGTTTAAGGCAAGGAAGCTGTTGAGGAGGAGATGCTGTCGGGTGATTTCTGAGAGCTTCGGACATCCGTTTCAAGTGCTGTAAGTTGTGCAAGATTCTAGAGATCTGGGTGAACATGACTAGATTAGTCTGGAAGCCATTCATCATTGTAATGATGTACCATTAAGCTTATGAACAGAAATAAAGAAGCCTCCCCCATCGAGAAAAGGCCCGGAGACGTAGGCAAAGTTGTGCCGAACTCCGTTATCAACCCGTGCATTATGGTTTGCTATTTTTCATTGTCTTTCAGATCTTCAAATATGTTAATGGTTGTGTAATTCATTTTCTTTTCTCGTTCTTTCGTTAAGTTTCCCAATGGTCAATTAATGCATGCAAATAAAAACTCAACCATAGTCATTCGAAAAATCCTGACGGATCACTTAGTAGAGCTACATATGATCACATCTACACTAAAATAACCTTGTATCCTTTCTAAGTAAATACAAAATATGAGCTAATAGTCTTACCCCCAAAATCACTAGTTCCTCCTTCATTAGTTAAGGTGGTTCATTGGGGAGTGGGATCCTAGGGTGCATGATATGTTTTTAGCAAAAGAATAGATAATTGTTTGGAGGATGTGTGGAACCATTCTTTCTCTTGATATATTGTATTAAATGGATATTGTGGAGTTCCTGGTCATATCCCTCCTTTTCCTGGGGCGAGAGGCCTACTGGAGAACTCATGGTGACAATATATTCAACAATCTACTTCTTTCATTGGTCTATTGTGAAGTGCACAACCATATCCCTTCTTCCTCGGTCTGGAGCACTAGAGAACATGTATCTATAGCTACAATTGTTTCTTCTCTTAGGCTACTAGGGAAAATTAATTGATGCCCCGATTATTTTCTAGTGAATTGTTTCCTTCTCCATTGCATTGATGAGAACATATCGACTTATCCTTCTCTTGGACATAACTAGGACATATTCCAAAGGAAGGATTAAATATGAAATATAAACAAAATACTTTTTCCATGGTCATAGAGGTTAAATGTATAAAGAATAAGTCATCAACAATCATATCACAAACCCATGCACATCTACAAGAGGAAAACTAAAGCATTCACACATAACAATCTCATGAAATGTGATTGAAATAGACTATTTCAAGCTATTAATCAACATATTGTCATTATTTACAAAATAAGCCAATTTAGTAGATATTCATCCAACCAATAAAAAATTTGCAAGGTTGTGGAGGTAATTAGTTATACAATAGATGAATATAATGGGCTAGTTAAATATCCCATCAAGGTGGTCATTCAAAATTTCTTGGATGTCATCCCATTGTCGTCTATTTGAGGATTGTGAATTAATATGCAACTAATCACTAAATTTTTTGCTGTGGAAATAGCTACCCATTTGGAAATGGCTGCTAAAACATCATCAGTGTTGAATGGATTTCTATGGAAATGTTAAAATACCACTTGAAATTTTTTTGTGCCTAATTGTGGTAGGTATATAAGGCATCAAAAAGCAGTGATTGGGAGCATACATTGACAAAAAAATGATTACATTTGTTCCAAATCCTTTGATGTGTGCATCAAGACTATCTTGTACAAAATCATTTGGTTAGAGTATATGAAGTTTATCACTTTATTGTAGATAATATAATTGTTGTATGGGAAGGAATGCAATGGGCACAATTTCTCAATCATGATTTTCTTTTCAATAAAATTGAATAGAAAAATATTGTGATAGGGTCAAATATTCATTTATCCTAGATATGATTAAAGCCATATGATTTGGACAGTTGTTCCTCATGGTGGTTTAAACTCTTATTTCCATAGCCTCAATCTAATGCTCCACTAACAAATGAAAATCTAAGGAGGTCGTGACTTTTAGATCCATCTATCAAGAGTACTAGCTTTCCCAACCCTTGTATGTTGTGGAGGTTGAATCCCTGAGATATATTATTCACCATAAGATATCATAATCTCTTATAAATGTCATTCCTCTCCTTGAACTTGGATAAGTTGATATGGTTAAGAGACACTTTATTGATGACTCATTTCTTACCATGCTTCATCACCAAATTAAATGGAAAAAACCATGGATTGTTAGCAAATGTGTTTTGAGGCCTCAATCTATAGAATACAATGGAAAAACAATCAATGATACATACAACATCAAAAGGATGTTCCCCTTTAATTGGATATTAAAGGATGGTCATAGATCCTTTATAACTAAATATTTAAATTTTTTGGAATCTTCTTTGCATTCCAATCTTTCCTTAAGGAGCTTTAGGACGTTTTACATTTCATGAGTAGAGAATAATATTTCCAAACACTAGCCACAAAATTTATATTTTCACTAATTTTATGATTACTACTCATATCTACTATTTTGGATCATGTTGGGCTCCCTACACTATTGTTTATCAAAGTCTTTAGAAATCCCTTCATACTGTTCGATGGGATGATATAGATGGAGGTCAGGGGCTTGTTTTTCCTCAAACTTACACCTTAAATTATATGTCAAATATTTCCATCAATGCAAGTTTAAGGAAAGTAGGAGTATTTCCCATTGTAACCACAACAACCACTCCTCTCACTTTAGGTTACTTCTTTTCTAGCTTAAGGGGGGATTCCCCCCAAACAATTGTCTCTGACCTAGATCTTAAGAGAATCAACCTCAAAGTATGGTAGATCAAAGAACTAAGGAAAATGATTTAGAATTAAAGTATAGTTGAACGAATAGGAATAATGCTTATTTATTAGTAAAATGTAGTCATCGATATATATAAAATAGCATGAAATATGAAGAATGAAGAGATTGGGAATGAAAATCAAGATTAGAATCAATCATGCTTAGTGTTTCAACTATTTTTCTCATAAATTATAAATGAAGGCATTCTTAGGAAAACAAAGGAATCTCCAAGACAAAAATAAACCATCAATGAAAACAACACATTGTAGTAAATAATATAGTCAATAATCAAAGGTTCATAAACTAAACCTTATGTTCATAACAAATCTGGTTAACAACAAGCTTACACAAACATGAAGGGGATATAAAACCCATCACAAATTCTATATCTAATTGTATGAAACTAACATGGAAAGAGTACTAGTTCACATGAAAGATATATACAATAAAATCATCGATAGTTTCTTATTGAAAAATCCAATCAAATATCTGTTTGACAAAGTCAATAAGGTGGAGGCACATTATCATTGTAAAATTATCCATTCTCCTCTTGGATAGAATATTAATCTTGGGAGTAATCTCCTACCATCCAACCCTTTGATAATATTTGTTCTTATCTTAAATAAGATATTACAAATTAATCATCTTGAGATAGTAAAACATTATCAAGGATATCACATTAAGATTGATCATCAATGACAAAAATCATAGATGATCATTCAATAAAATCATAGGCTAATAAAGCAAATTGATCCCAACAATCTGTTGAGCAAGTCCAATTTGATAATTACATGTGGATTTCAAAAATAAATGAGTATTGTATTTCTTCTTCAATCATGGTCAATATCTTGAGTGCTCATTCAATTATGTCCACAACCTACAACATGCATTCATATAAGGCAATGAATCTTTCTTTAGGTTCTTCCAACTCAAAAAGGAAAGAATTGGATTTATGGGTAACAAATTTCTTCCTATTCATAAAAAGGAAAACCCATTCATTTGAACTCAAGGTGGTGCACATATTCCATGTGTCAACAATTTATTCTTCCATTCCATCAAATTCTCCTTTCCATGGTATTTTCAACAATCCCTCACATGCTTCATTTGGTCATTTGAAACTTAAGATACAATCCATCAATCTCATAACTCAAATTTCATTACTCTAATTTGTGGAATATTTCTAGTGGTTGGATTGGGGTTGAGGTTTCATACCACATGCACTAGGGAGACAAATAATTGAGTCATAAAATCCCTAATGCAAATTCATTATATTGTGAAATAAAAAAAAACTTGTATATGATCATAGTCATTCAGGTCCTTGAGTTAGTTTTGAATCCTCATTCCATGAGTCCATCTACCCATCATCCTAAATGCATGTGGAAATATGCCATTGATCCTAATTTTCCTCCTCCTTCCATGCCACTTTTATTCCATGCCACCTAACACCATTTGTACACATCCTAGTGATGTGTCTTATAGAGAAATAACACTCACACTAAACCAACTAGGAAAGAGAATACATATTTAAGAAGAAAATAAATGACAAACACACATAGTATGTAGAGATTTTACCCTAGAAAACCTTAACCCAGAAAAACAACACTCCTTGAGCATCTCCTTCTCTCTTGTTGTATTATTTATTCAAAGAATAAAGAGTTAAATTACATGACTAACCTTGGTATACACCTAAGACTTAATCATCATCCTACTCTCTTACTTCACACAAGAACAACCATGTAGCCAATTCAACTTACATCTACATGACCCTCACGACTCTTCAAAAGATTTGATTTTATAGTACTACATCCCGCAATTTTTATAGGACTTACTACATGCAAAACCCTAAATAATGGTGTCAAAAAATGGTTACATATCCACACAGATGATTGGATGTAATCCCGAGAAACTTAGGATTTTATTACAGTCGACTATCAGTCGGATACTAATCAACAACCTAGTTGACCTCTAGTTAATCTCCAATAGACTACTACTTGACCTCCTATCAATTGACTTTTCAACCTTTCAATTGACCACTTCGACCTTTGACTTAACCATCGACTTGAATTGAACTGTTAGTCAATTCATCACCCAGTCAATCCACCTTGAATATCCAATCAGTTGACAATTATTTCACTAGAAAAAACATAACAACCCAACATTCTCCCACTTTTTGTCTTCTTTTCTAATACATGAGAACTTGAACTTTTGTTTACTAACCCAGGACAATAATTCCCATTTCCTCTCTACAACAAGAGAACTTCACAATACTCACAGACTTGGTCAAAGTGTCTATTATGTTTTCCAAAGTGTCTACTTTCTCCAACAACACCTTATTTATTTCCACCATGTCTCTCATGAAATGGTATTGTACATCAATATGCTTCATCCTAGAATGGTAATATGGATTCTTTGCCAATAAATATTTCAATTTGACTGTCGCAATTTATCTCCATATATTTCTTCTCAAACCCAATCCCTGAACATAGTCAATACATCCATACAAATTCTTTTCTTGCAGGATTGTCTTCCATGTATTCAACTTCTATTATTGGCATGGATACAACCTCTTGTCACTTACTCATCCAAATGATTTCTACACCTAACATCTTGAATACATATCCATTGGTCGACCTTCGTCGATCCATATCTCCAATCCAGTCGACGTCAACAAAGTCATGTACATTTACTTCCATGTTAGTGTTAGATTTCCCTTGGTAGCAGATATCATGTTCTATTTTTCCAAGCAAGTGCCCAAAGACTCTCTTGAAAACTGGCCAGTTATCTTTCCAAGGTGTTGATGTGTATCTTATCAACACTCCCATGACATAAGCAATATTTGGTCAAGTGAAAACCATCGCATACATCAGACTACCAATGACACTAGCATAGGGAACATGTGCTATGTCCTCTATTTCTTCATGTGTCTTTGAACACTATTTAGTAGTTAGTTTTTCTCCCATAGGAATTAGTACCTTGATCAGTGTGCAATCCTACATGTTGAAACACTTCAAGATTATTTCAATGTACTTTCTCTTATTTAACCAAAGCTTTCTAGATGCATGATGTCTCTTAATCTCCAGTCCTAGAATGAAGTTTGTTGCACCAATAACATTCACGTCAAACTTGGAGGATAGTTGCATCTTCACCTCCTTTATTTCATCCATGTTGTTTTTGAACAACAATATGTCATTGACATACAATGCTACATATATGAACTGACCGCCTTCTTTCTTGGAATACACAAAATGATCAACCTTGCTTCACATAAATCCAAAACTAAGGATGTATGTGTCAATTTTTTGGTACCATATCCTTGGTGATTTCTTTATACCATAATGTATCTCTTCAATTTGCACACCAATTCTTTCTTTCCCTTTACTGCAAATCCATCAGGTTGTTTCATGTAGATTTATTCTTCCAGGTCCCCATTTAGAAATGTTGTCTTCACATTCATTTTCTCTATCTCAAGATCAAATGTTGCAACCAAAGACATTAGTACTTTAATGGAATTTAATTTTACAATAGGAGAGAAAATATCACTGAGGTTGACTCCCTTGACTTGTGATCCAGATTATTTTCGGCACAAAATGAGAGCGGAGACATAATAAAGAAATGCACAAAGATATCACATATATCCAATAATATAATATAAATGTATCAGAGATGCAACCATAAACACAGAGATACAATAATACACGATTTCTATTAATGAAATAAATGTACAGAGACTATAAAAATACAGAGTGAAAGACTCGCTAGAATGGTG
The DNA here is from genome assembly GCA_009831015.1 of Picea engelmannii. Lineage (NCBI taxonomy): Eukaryota > Viridiplantae > Streptophyta > Pinopsida > Pinales > Pinaceae > Picea > Picea engelmannii. Next base: position 170,677 of record ML790010.1, on the reverse strand, counting down.
GCAACTTATCTTTGAGAAGAGATGTGACGGCTACTCGCATTCGCAAGAAGATGATTATTAAAACGAGGCTCTAAGGGCCTTTTTAACATAAGTAAAATCCAAAACCCTAACCCCGGAAGATGAAAAGAAAAAAGGTTTGTGGGCCCCAATGGGGGTAGTTGATACATCAACTTCCCAGGGGCGTAACTTTTGCATACGATATCCGTTTGGGGTGCTTGATAGCTCGTTGGAAATATCTATCCGAGGAATACAAATTTTGTGTGAGAAACATGAACTTTTTTCCATGTTGCTCCCTTTTTTCCAAAAATACGTCGTTTTGGGCCTCAAAACAGCTCCAGAAGTTCAAGACTCGAAAAACTGTTAAAAATAGTAAATTACCAAAATTGCTAGAAAACTATTTTGAGCCAGTTGGAAAAGGTGGGTGGCCACCGATATCCACCTGGATCAATCCTCCTTCCTTAGGAAGCAATGGTATCCATTGCGTCGAGTTCCCGGGGGAGAGGGGAAAGCGATTGTTGAATCTGAATCTTGGTGAGCTGTTTGACTTGCTGGAGATGTCGTGCTGCTTGGTTTATTGAAGGTTGCCATGAACCTGTGGATGGAATGGTTGGACCTTTTTAACTAGTTTGGCTACATGAGATGATTGTGTGCAGAAGGAATATTTTCGTTTTTCTCTAATCTTGTCGACCTGGTTCTATTGGATAAAAGGTGCTTGGGCCGAGGCTGTAGTGGTTGTAGTATCCTTCTGTTCACCTTTTGAATAGTTGTGAAAAAGCTAAATTTTGTAGTATGAGATACTACCTTGCAACACTTTTTAGGTGGGACAATAGTCGAAATTACCTCTGGTATTCTGTAGAGATGACCCCCCAAAGTAACAATGACACTACGGGGTCGAGACTCATAAATAACATGGCGCTTCCACATATATGGTTGGCCCAAGAGAAAATCACAGACATCCAATGGGGCAACATCACATAATACCTCATCCTTGAAGGGTTGGATGCCGTAAGACAATCGACATTGCTAGCTGACACGAAGATCGTGTCCCTAGTGAAGCCACCCGATGTTGTATGGTTGCGGGTGTGGTGTTGTCGACAATCCCAACTGTTTGACGACCTTTGCTAAGATGAGGTTCTTTTGGATTCCGCTATCAACAATAAAATGCAGTGGGGTCCCCTTTGCCCACATATGTGAATGAAAAAGGCGCTCCCCCTCTTCTGGATCTATTGCTTCTTCTGGTTGAACTACTGTGGTCACGACAATAGCAGTGGGGTCTGCGTCAATGATCTATCTTTTACTAGTATTCTTAGAATCAGATTCTTAATCAGGGTTCATCTCCTTGTCTTTGATCTCGACCACCAATGATCCGTTTTGAGCGACATTCATTGGTGTTGTGTCAAGGGATTTTGTGGAAATCACACCATTTTCCGGTGTCCTTCTTTGTCTTCCCGTGACCCTTCTTTTCCTATGGCTTGGACTGGTTTTTGGGAGACTGTTTGTTATGGTCGTATTTCTCATACTTTGGTTGTTGCGGATTTGCAGATCCGAAGTCCCATTTTTTTTTGGTTCTTGAACTTCTGCTCGATTTTAACAACATATCGATAAGCAGAACCAAGTGATGAGATGTCTAGAAAATCCATTTCAGTTTGGATGTATTTGTGTAGAGCCCCACGGTATTTTAGAACCAAATGTCATTTAGAGTCCTTGATACCCAACTTGGTACACAAGGTATGGAAGGTATTGGTGAACTCTGAAACTGCTTGGCTCCTCTCTTGCCGCAGTGTTGTCCATCTCATGTACTAGTCCTCATAGTTTCCAACAAGGTAATATTGTTCCTTTACCGCATCCATAAAAAAATCCCGAGTGGGCTCAACCCCATATATTCTAGGCTCCTCTGTGGAACTTTTCTCCCAGTAAGTTTCCCACCAATGTTTGACATGGGGGAGAGCTTTAAGGAGTGAAAAGGTGATATTTTCTCTGTCGAAAAAATTGTGAACAGAGAAATAACCTTCTAGCATGTTTAACCATTTGTCTAGGGCTTCTGCATCTATCTGTCCTTCAAATATAGGAATATCAAAATTAACTTGTACCTTGAAAGGCGAGGTGCTTCCAAAGTGGCCGCTTGATGAAGATGCGCCTGTTGCTATTGATAGGCATTGAAGGATGTGGGAAAATTTCTCCATCATTTTGTCCCTCTGTCGCGTGAGAGCTTGCTCAAGCAATAGATTTATAGGATCGTCTACTCTGTCATTTTTCTTTTTTTCTGCCATGGAGGGTTTCTTGGGCATGCGAGAGAAATTTTCTTCAAGAGAGACAAGTTCGAGACCCAACTTGCTATACTTGGACCACGTCGGGGACATGCATTGAAAAAATGATCAAGAGAAACCTGCTCTGATACCACTGATCCAGATTATTTTCGATACGAAATGAGAGTGGATATATAATAAATAAATGCATAGAGGTATTGCAGATATTGTAATGTCCCCACTTTGGGACATCATCACAGTGCAGAGGGTTATGATGATCAGAGTAGCCAGATGAAGGTTATAGTGAGTATAGGGGTTATTGAGAGGCATTGTGGGGTCCATCTTGAATTGCTCATCATATTCAATCATTATGATCCATTCCGCACAGGTTGTCTTTGGTTCCGTTGCATTCCGACAATTTCCATGATTTTGACTATTTTGAGTTATAAGTCAATGAAATTC
>ML790010.1:145094-167919 GCA_009831015.1 Picea engelmannii | reverse complement strand
CTTTCAGTGGTCAGGGAAGCCACAAGGAGAGATAAGGAGCTTTTCAGAGGTAAAAAGGTTAATTAATTAATTAAAGTGATTTAATTAATTAATTAAATATTAATAAAATGAAAGTCACTTTGGAGGGACAAGGTGAGCCAAAATTATTAAGGAAAGGCAAGGGCCTCTTCTCATTCATTCATGTATGATCTTATTTTGATTTCTGGCTTCTAGCTAGTGAGCCCAATATTGGGGGTTTTGAGGGTTTTGACATAACAAAACCTAGAGGACAATTCAGTGGTGAAAGATTCCACCTATCTTGTCCCAAGATTGGTCTCAGAGATGCAATACTCTCCCACACCATTCTAGTTCCAGATCTACTCAGCTGCAGGAGGATTCTACATCACTTTCATGTGCAGATAGAGAGAGGGCGCACCAGTTGAGGGATTCCAGCAAGAGGGGCGCACCATCTTTGGAGAGAGATTTGTTGTAGGAGATTGGCAGGGCCGTGGAGGATTCTATCACTTGGGTTTTCATTGCAGGGCCTTGGACATCAGATCTAGTGATTTCTGAGACAGTTTTATGGCTTAGATTATTTCTTGAGCAGTGGGGCGAATTGAAGAGAAGGAGGGCATTTTTGAGATCCAGATCTAGTCTGTTTGGAGGGGTTACACTTCAGATATGACCTTGATACTTTACCTAGTGACTTGCAGTGTCCTGATATATATTTCTGGAGAGTTTCAGAGAATTTGGAGGCCTCCTTCAACAAGGCCGAATTATCTAGGGTTTCAGTCATCTAGTGGGGTGCACCATTCAGTGGGGGATTTCAGATCTACAGAGATTGAGAGGGATCTTGGAGATTCGGTCACCTGGGTTGTTCTTACCATCACCCGATCTATCAATTGGCATATTTATTAGGGTGATTGGACACTTTTGGTAGCAGGGCTAAGTTATTGAGGGTTTCAGCCTTCTATTGGAGCGTGGCATTCTTCAGCTGAAGAGTTTGGCATTCAGATCTTCTTGTATTGATATTCATTTCTCATTCAGCCTTTGGAGGCATCTTTTGTATTAGCGGGATCATTTTGTAGTAGCTCTTATCTATTGTATATCTTCTTGGCCATCTGTTGAGCATTCCAGATTGACATCTTCATTGTAGCAGGTTTCTCTATTTTATGAATAAAGAAGAATTGAGATGTTTTGGATTGTATATCTTATCGCATATGGTTGAGGTATGTTCCATGGTTATCTATTTCTTTTATTTGCTGCATACACACATATAAACACATCTAAAAGGTAGATCAACAAAGTGTTTGACGAAATACCTCACTCAGAAAAAGTTTTAAAAAGACACCAAAACAGTGATGATCCTTGCATAATGGCTTGGGATAATTACAAATATCCAATAATATAACATAAATGTATCAGAGATGCAACCATAAACATAGAGATACAATAATACACGATTTATATTAATGAAATAAATGTACAGAGACTATAAAAATACAGAGTGAAAGACTCGCTAGAATGGTGGTAGCTTATCTCTGAGAAGAGATGTGACGGATACTCGAATTCACAAGAAGATGATTATTACAATGAGGCTCTAAGGGCCTTTTTAACATAATTAAAATCCAAAACCCTAACCCCGAAAGATGAAAATCCAAAAGGTTTGTGGGCCCCGATGGGGGTAGTTGATACATCAACTTCCGAGGGGTGTAACTTTTGAATACAATCTTCGTTTGGGGAGCTCGATAGCTCGTTAGAAATATCTATCCGAGGAATACAAACTTTGTGTGAGAAACATCAAAATTTGTTCCATGTTCATCCCCGTTTTCCCAAAAAACATCATTTAGGGCCTCAAAACAGCTCCTGAAGTTCAGGACCCGAAAAACTGCTAAAAATAGTAAATTACCAAAATTGCCAGAAAACTGTTTTGAGCCAGTTGGAAAAGGTGGGTGGCCACCAATATCCACCTAGATCAACTTGGGAATACCCTTTTCTACCAGTTGATCTTTGAATTTCTCGACTTGACCTGTTGCATTTAGATTTTTCTTGAACACCCACTTTCTACCTATGGGTTTCCTTCCATTAGGTAGATCGACCAAATCCCATGTCTCATTCCTATGTAAGGGTTCCATTTCATCAATCATGGCCTCCTTCCATAGTTTACCTTTTGTTGAGTTGACTGCCTCCCTGACCAATTTGGGATCATCATTAGTGGAGGATAAAACAAATGCAAAATGGAAATCATGCAGACAATACCTTCCAACTGGTTTCTTTACGCATTCATACCTTGTTACAATCAAATTCGATTGTTCTACCTCTTCATATGATTCAGTTGACTCATATAAATAATGTTCTTCGTTCCTCAGCTCAAACACCAACTTCTCTAGTTCTTTCCTCATTTGAGCCTCTTTACTCTTAGAAGTTCCTTCGACTTCCTTGAAGATCACATCTCAACTATACATTTTTTTCCTCAACACCGAATCCCATATCTTACATCGTTTGATTCCATCCTTGTAGCCAATGAAAATACACTTGACTACCTTATTGTCCAGCTTATTCCACTTTTCCTTGGGAATTTGCACAAATTCATCAGAGTCAAAGACTCTTAGATGTGAAAGTGAAGGTTTCTTACCAAACCACACCTCATGTGGATTTGAGTTGACTAGAATTGTTGAAGAAGACCTATTGACCAAACATTTTGTAGAGTCAATTGCCTCCACCCATAATTATAGTGCAAGCTCGACAACATTGAACATACCCATTTCCTTTTCCATTAATGTCCTATTCATTCTTTCAACAAATTTATTTTCCTAGGTGTTATATGGTGTGGTGTTTTGGCATGCTATGCCACACTTCTTGCAGAACTGTAGAAAATCCTTTCCAAAGAAATCACCTCCATTGTCAGTTCTCAACACCTTGATCTTATTATCTATCTATTTTTCCACAAGAGATTTAAACTCTTTGAACTTCTTTAAAACCTTTGATTTCTACTCCAGGAAATATAGCCATGTATTCCTAGAAAAATCATCTATGAAGGAAACATAATACATATATTCTCTTAATGAAGGGACCAATATAGGATCAAACACGTGACTATGTATCAATTCCAGAATCCCTTTTCCCCTTGTAGCTCCATATGGGAATCTAACCCAATTTTGTTTTCCATATATGTAATGTTCATAGAAATAGACTTCCAAATTACAATCAGAAAAAACGTTGACCATGACTTTGTTGTTCATAGCTCGAAGTCCTTTTTCACCAATATGTCCCATCGTCTAGTGCCATATAATGGCCGAGTCAACTAGAAGAAGAACAATCAACTCGGTTGGACTTTATTCGACATGAGTCGAATTGAGTTGAGTTGTAGTCGAGTCAACTTCATAAACAACAATTCTATTACATCCAATCAAGTCAAGACTCCTTAGAAACTTGTATAGGGTTCCAATCTGAACTCCTTTCATTAATACCATTTCTCCCCTAACCATTTTGCACGTATCCTTCTAAAATACAATGTGGACACCTGCATCACTCATTTTTGTAACATATATCAATTTTTTTTCTAAACTCAGAATATGTATCATTCCTGGAAGGGTTAGACTCCTCCCATCCTATAGAATTAGTCAGACTCTTCCTCATCCAACAATTTTGGTTGTCGAGTCATCCCCCGAGAATACATCTTTTCCTTTATATCTCTCATATTCATAGAACCATTCCTTGTGAGGTGTCATATGAAAGGAAGCAGCTAAGTTATTCAACCAAACATGATGATCCCACTATGTTTTGGTCGACACCAGATATACATCTCTTGCTTTGTCTAGAGTAGTGTTTCTCTTAGTCGATTGCTTCTTATTGGATCATAGACTAATCTCAGTTTCTTTTAACTTGTAGTATCTCTTGTAATTCTCATCTTTACCACATTTCCAACATCTTCTCATCAAATGAACTAGGGATTTATATCTACCTTTTGAATTATACTTTATACTGGAGAATTTTTCTTTATCTCTGTTGATTGATCGACCACTCACCATCAAAGCATCCTTGGTCAATCCTTCCATGTTCTTCCACCTCATTTCCTCTGAAAATAGGGATGAAACCACATGTTCGAGTGTTAATGTGGTCGAATTAATCCTGATAGCCATGACTAAGATATTCCATGAATCTGGAAAAGAACACAACAAAGTGATACATTTCTCCTCCTCGGTGATTTTAATATCCAAGACAATAACTAACTTATTACAATATTTAATGTATTCAAGTGTTCTGTTAATGATCTCCCATCACTCATCCTTAAAATATATAGTTTCTTCCAAGGAAACAACTTTTTAACAATGATTTCGATTGATACAAGCTTCCCAGCTTGTCCCACAATTTCTTTGTAAAATCTTCACCTAAGACATTCAACAATACCAAATCTACAAGACAAAGTTGATTCATACTCCTTTCCCTCCTCTCTAGTTTCTCCCATTATTATTTCGACATAGCCATCAAAATTTTTCTGGGACTCACAACTATCCATTATTCTTGATCTACAAGGATATGTTCCATCTTAAGCTTACAAATCTTAAAATTCTAAGCATTATTTTTTTTGTTCTCTATCCTCAAACTGCTTACCATTATCTCAAGTACAAATTACATATCACTGACATACAAATCCCACTGGACTTAGGTTTATCTCAGATCCAAGATCTAATTAGCCTTGCTTTGATACCAATTGTAGAGAAATAACACTCACACTAAACTGACCAGAAAAGAGAAGAGATATTTAAGTAGAAAATAAATGACAAACACACATAGTAGAGATAGATTTTACCATGGAAACCATTAACCGTGAAAATCAACATTCCTTGAGCATATCCTTCTCTCTTTTTGTCGTATTCATTCAGAGAATAAAGTGTTATATGACTACCCTTGGTATACACCTAAGGAACAATCTTCATCCTATTCTCTTTCTTTACATAAGAACAACCCTACAGCCAATTTGAATTACATCTACATAATCCTCATGATTCTTCTAAATATTATCTTTTATAGTACTACATCATGTCATATTTATAGGATTTACTGCATGCAAAACCCTAAATCATGGCACCCAAAAATGGTTATATATCCACATAGATGATTGGTTTCAATATCATGAATCTCAGGATTCTCTTACAGTTGACTACTAGTCAGACATTGGTCAACTACCCAGTCGACCTCTAGTCGATCTTTAGTCGGCTGCCACTCGACCTCCCATCGACCTCTTTTCAGTTGAAATTTCGACCTTCCGGTTGACCACTCCATCCTTCAACTTTCCAATCAACCACTTAAACCTTCAATTTAACCATCAACTTGACTTGACCCGTCAATCAATTCATCACCTAGTCAATCCACCTCGACTAGATAGTCAGTTGACTATTATTTCACTGCAAATAATATAACAACCCAACATGTCTCATCACATGGTATTTATTGGTCAAAATATTCTACCACTTTCCTTTAGTCAAATCTAAGTCATGGATGTGAAGGGGAAGGGAATAACATGAATGGAAATAAGTTGGAAGGTTCTACATTTTGCACTTATCACTAGAATTTGGCGCAAAGGAAGCATGTGGAGGTATGTGATACATTATGTCATGAATGGAGAAAAGAATGTGGATGTGTGAATGTGATATAGTGTGTGAAGGAAATGCAATGTTCCAAGGTAGGTATGAGTTACCAAGGGATGAAATTATCTACATTCTGCATCACACATAATAATTCGATACGGATGTAGGAATGTGGTGTTGAGGTATTGTGGATGTGGATCAATGGATGCAACAAAATGGATATTTGTGCTCCATAATTATTTGGAAATTGGCTATGTCATAAGGAAGACAAGGGGAAAAGGAAAAATAACAGTAAAAGGGGAAAGAGAAAAACCCAAGAATAATAAATAAGGAAATTCTACCTAATTAGCCATAAAAAATTACCATGTAGTTTTGTGCTCTAATAGTTGCCTCCATTTGGGATAGATAATTCCTTGTGACGTAGCTAGGAACCTCTAAATTTATAAATGACTCAGGGTAACATCTACAAAGGAAAATTTTCATTTGGCCCTTCTACAATATTTTCTCATGGAAAAACTAACAAATGTATCTTATTTTCCAAATTGGTTCTTGAACTGAACATTTGTTCTAGAATGAGCTCTATTTATTTTTGTTTACAAGAACTTGAGCTATAAATATTGTTAATGGGATAACTCAAATATGTGGGATTATATGAACTTGGGATGACTCAAACCTAAATCCCATTAGTATGACAAAGTTGACTCTTGATCATGTGTTAATGCATGCATTAACACTCATTAAATAACAAAGCTCAAAGACTTAAGAATTATTATTGGCACACAAAAAGGGGATTTAAAATAAAAAACCAAAAACCATGATTCCTACCTATTGAATCTTATATTATATAATTGCACTACTTGATCAATCAATATGATCAACCTTATTTTACTTCTCCTAATCTATTCTACAAAGGCATTGATTATTAAGTGAAATCATACTTCTAGTGTAGCCAGTTTAGAATTGCATAAGAGTTAACTATTATGCCCTTGTGTTTGATCACAAACTTGAACAAAGATATTGTTATTTGGAATTAGATGTATGGTGTCCTATCCATCGTTCTTTTTTTGAATAGTAGGATTGGACCTCCTAGTCTTATATTTATGAATAAGAATGCTATAACCTTATGCTTCTACTACTATGTGCTTTTGCTAATTGACTCTATCTAGGATTTGATAGGATCATATCTCACTATGGTCATGATTTTCTTGGTGAAATAATCATGTCCTATGTGATCAAGGATCAACTCCATCATTGTCATTTTCACACCCATTCTTTGATGATTATTGTTGGTCACATCCTCTTCTCTATTAAAAAACTCTTCATGTGGCATGGAAATATTAGGCATAGGGTAAAGATCATGTGACCAATAATGTTTCAAGATTATTTTTTCTTGTTTAGGCATGATCATTAATATACCCACATCTTCTATACGGTCCTTATGTACATAATCTACATTGTGGTCAAGTTTTGAAGCAATTAGTAGCTAATGTTTCATTGTTTGTTCTATCATCTCCTCATTAAAACATTGATTCTTATCTAAAACATTATCAACTCTAAGCATATAAATATTTTTAGCATGGAATGATTCATTTGAGAGATAATGAGGGGAGGGGAAATACATTTGTTCATACCATATTCTGATCAATTTTTAGAGTGATAAATAGGCATAACGTAATATTCATCAACATTCCTTTCATGCATGTAATTTTGGGAAAACATATTTTCTCTATCAGCGACAATGAAACCATCATATTCACAAGATTCAAAATATTTTTGCTGACTATTATGAAAATGACAATCAAGTATCTTCTCCTTGAATGAGTTGTCATTACTTGCATGAAATTTAGGAATAAAATCACATACTTGAACATGATAACTACCTAGATATTTTAAATCAACAATATTTGTATCTCGATCTTCTTGTAATAACAACTCTTTTGTAGGAAGAGTAGGAGTGCCAATTTCATAACATTTTTCTTAATAACATCTTTAGGATGGTCTTCAACGATTTCATAGATTCCGTTCTTTCCTTCATAATAATGGAGGGGAAAAAGTGGTAAAGGGATGTCATAATTAAAAATCACATTATATCCATGACCATGTATACCACTTTAATCTTGAAAGAAAAAAGAAGAGTTGTCAACACCACCAAAATTTTCCTCCGAGTCATTCCTTACAAAGAGATCTAGTAGATCAATCTTGAGACAAACTACAAAATGTTCATCTAACATGGGACCTATATAGAGATGTGATTCCTTCTTGAAAATGCCACAAAATTTCTTTGTGCTAGGGACCACATAGGCCCAATACTAGGTGGTATATTATACAAGAGGCTTACTAAAACAAATTCATAATGAGGCATGCTTCTAGTGCACTATTACAAATTTTCCATACCAATATTCTTTTCTAGAGGCAACAATAAATTATTTTATCTCGAAGGAAACATATTTATTAGTATTCATGTCTTTAGGTCTTATCTTTTTTAAGAAGACTCAACACTCAAAATCAAAGGAACTTATGCATATTGGTAAAATAATAAATTCCTTGGGCTTGAATGATGAATGCATACCCATCCACGCCTTAATGAACCTAATATGGAATTCCCAATGAAGTTCATATTTTTCTTTCTTGATGTTAAGAAGTTCATACCATAGGGTTGTGGCATGTTGTCTATGACTTTCCATGGTATCAAGTTCTATTATTCATGAGTTGGCATTAAGAAATAATCTTAAACAAAATTATATTTAATAACTTCTAGGGTTTTATCAAACTTTATACACCTGAATTCTATGAATCTTGATCCTCATTTTTTACCTTCCACTTCCAAAGTATATTCTCTATATATTTGAATGGTGGAACAATTATTTGAGAGGGATCAAAGTGAGATGATTTTCTTTCTAGTCCTCATCGTATATTCTCTTCTTATGGAGGCACCATATGAGATCTCAGATCACCAAGTGATGTATCTCATTGATATCTTTGTAGTTTGAATTATTGGCATACTAAGGTTATTGGAATTTATCCCTAACAACGAATCCAATTGTTTTACCTCAAACCTACACCTTAAAATTTGAGTCTAAGAATACCATCAATGCAAGCATTGAGTGACTAGGAGTCTTTCCCATTATCACCCCAATAACCACTCCTCTCACTTTAGGTTGGTTGTTTTCTAGCTCAAGGGGTCTTCTCTAAAGAATTTTCTCTAACCTGGATCTTTATATAATCCACTTGAGAGTATGGAAATTTAGAGAACCAAGGAAAATGGATTTAACATTAAAGTATAGTTGATTAAAGAATACTAGTGCATATTTATTGGGAAAATAGGGTCATTGATATATAGCAAAGGGTATGAAATATGAAGGGTGAATAAGCTGAGCATGGATATCATGATTATAATTAATCATGCCTAGTGTTTCAACTAGATTTTGTATAAAATGCTAAATGAAGGAATTTTGAGGAAAACAAATGAATCTCCTAGACAACAATCAACCATCAATGGAATTTTTTTTTAGTTAACAATCTAGTCATTAATCAAAGATTCATAAAATGAATAGTATGATCATAAAAAATCTAGCTAACAACAATCTTACACAAACAATATGGGGAAAAAAACCCATCACAACTCCTATATCTGATTATCTAAAACTAACAAGGACATAGTACCAATTCACATGAAATATTGAGATAACAAGATGATTGATAATTTTGTATTGAAGCATCCAAGAAAATATATGATTTACTAAGTCAAGAAGGTGGAGGTACATCTACCATTAAATAATGATCCTTTCTCCCCTCATATAAAACATTAATTCTGAGAGTAATATCATAACATTCAACCCCTTGATAATATTTGTTCTTGTATTAAATAAGAGATGATGGATTGATAATCTTTACATAGTAAACATGATCAAGGCTATTACATTAACATTGACAATTAATGACAAAGTTGTAAATGATCATTCAATTAAATTATAGATTGATAAAGTAGATTAAACCCAATAGTATGTTGACCAAGTCTAATTTGATCACAGCATTCATATCTCAGCCAATATCCCAAGTCTTAATTCAATTCTATCCACAACCTAAAACATATATTCATGCAAGATAATGAATCTTTCTTTAGGCTCTTCCAACTCAAAAGGGAAAGGTATGAACTTTATGGGTAAGAAATTTCTTCCTATTCATAAAGAAGGGGATTGGTGAATTTTAATTGAAGTTGGTGCACATATGTCACGTGTCAACCATGTATTCATTCATGCCATTAGATTCTCCTTGCCATGGGATTTTCAAATATCCCTCTCATGATTCATTTGGTCATAAGTTGCATCCATCAGGGTCATAAATCATACATCGTTGGTCTACTATGTAGAACATTTCTAGCTATTGGATTTGGGTCATGAGTTTTCATACCACGTGTTCTAGGAAATCCAAATAAATGTCTTTAAAATCCCTAGTGTAAACTCATTATATTGTGCAATAGAAAGAAACCTATGCATGCACGTACCCATTCAAATCCTTGAGTTAGTTTTGAATCCTCATGACACAAATCCATCCACATGTCATCCCAAATCTATGTGATAGTTTACCGGGTGTCCTCTTCATGATCCTCTTTTTGTGCATTACTTGCATGTCTTGCCACAAGACACCATCTATCCACATCTAGTCATCTATTTCACCACATGGTAACTACTACCTAACTAATCTACCGCTTGTATTGGGTAAAATAAAAGTCATGGATGTAAAGGTAGAGGGAACACCATGAATGAAATGGAGTTGTAAGGTTTCATATTCTACACCCTACATTATAGTTTGGTTTAGATGTGGGATGTGTAGGTGCAGTGGTGCACAATGTGGCAAGAGAAGCAAAGGATGTGGAGGTGGGTCTGTGATAGGGCATGTGGAGGTAGTGCAATGTTCATAGGTATGTATGAGTGAAAAAGGGATGTAATTATTTTCATTTCACATCCAACATGGGAATTTGATGCAAATGAAGGAATGTGGTACAAAAGTTATGTGGATGTCGAGCAATGGATGCTACAACATGGAGCACTGCACTCCATAATGATCTAGAAAATTGTAATGTACCTAGGGAGGATAATATAGGTTATTTAAGGAGGTACCCAAGGGGATAACAAATGTGATGCAACCATAATCATGGAATAGGCCCACCTATTAGTTGACGGGTAATAAATAGGCCCACCTATTAGTTGTTGGGTAATAAATAGGCCCACTAGGTATTTAGAGAAAATATTTTAATAATAAAGGGTAGTTGGAATAGACTTCTAGGAATACTCATGAGAAAGTATAAATAGACATGAGTATCGTTATATTGGATATGTTGGGTTTAGGGTATTGTAGCAAGCATGGATTGTGGAGTGATTCCTTTCATAAAGAGTATTTGATGGTGTTACCTTACCTTAAGGGTTCTTCTCTATATTATTATATTCTTTACAGTTTGAATGTTTGGCATTTCTAACGTAAAGGGTTTATTCTCAAGCTTAAAGTTTTATTTTATCTTATATATATCAAGGTTTACTTCAAGTGGCATCAAATCTCTTTCTTGGTCATGAAGTGGAGGATGTTTTTATTTTTTCATATTTTGCATGGGAAAAAAGAGAATGACAACATTTAGATTGATTTATAAAAACAATTGTGCAAAATCTTAAGAAACTATCTATAGATCTGAGTTACTCTCAAGAAAATACTCACGTTAAAAAAAGGTCCAAATCAGAGTCCAAGTAGTGGAGTCACACCGATTTAAAATTAACTATTTTTTGTTTTTTCCAATGACCACCACATGGATTGCAGATTAAATATATTTTTGTAACATGCCCGTACTTAAGCCAAAATAGTCCCAGTAAATGTAGTGTGGTTGTGTAATTTCATAATTGTGATCACAATAGCTAAGAAAAGAAGCATTGTAGAAGTTATGATAATTTTAAATTAGTGTTTTCAAACCCTAGTTACATAAAGAAACTTCATTGAAAAGTAAGTAATTTCTTCAAAATCCTAGTTTTGTTTTTGGGATATAGTAGGAAACATGTTCTTTATAGGAAAATACGATGGTCCTAATGTTCAATAATACGTAAAGGACACAAAAATAATGATGGCAATATCATTGGATAACTAGTTTATTTGTTGGTTTAAAAGACGATTTAGAACATATGGTGGAAGTTTATTAACTTGGCCAAGATGGAGGTTCTTTTAGATGAAGAATATGAAGAGGTATTTTTAGATGGGTGGTCTCATGTTGAGAAGAAGGATAAAGAGAGAACCAAGGGTCCATTTTCATGCACAAACTTCCTTTTATAGGTTTATGGATGTATTCAACAAGAAAATGTTATTCTTTCCATAAATCCTAGCAGAAAGCATAATTTCATCAATGCTAACTTGGAAAAAATATTGCAAGTCCCCTAAAAACATATTCAAAGCACATAGGTTGAGGGTGATAATGTTCAAAGTTTTAAATATTTGAATATTTTCATGGATAAATATGTGTTGCATTCATATTTTCATGCTATAGATATGGATGGTGATAATATTGTTTTTGGATATCCTTGTATGGACTTAGTGGATACACTTAATATTAATGTGAAAAATAAGTTTTTGAATCATTGGTACAATAATTGTTTTTTACATTGTAGGATATTTCTCTTACTAAACAAGAAGGGCCCAAGGGGGAACCTGAAGAATTCATTGTAGCGAAACTAATTGCAATACTTATTGGCACATCAAGTGAAGAGTCCAAGGTTTAATCAAAAGAAGAGACTATAGAAGTACATAAAAGAAAAGCCTCAGGAATGGCATAAAAGGGACATAGAATCTAAGGAGATAAATGACTAAAATGAACCACATGTTGAAGAGTAAAATAAAGAAGAACCAATAGCTAAGGTTTTTGTATATTTCCATCCACACCACTCAAAGAAACAACAACCATATAGCAAGAGTGTGAGTATCAACAAACTTACTATAGACCAACATGGAACCAAAAAGGCACACAGTATGGAAGCACATGGAGGACTAAAATCAATTCATGGATATATTGAATAGTACAATGACAACATGGAACCCAAGGAGTGATCATAATCAAGATCGAGGTGGAAAGGATCCAGTTGGGCCTCATGTCCATGTTTCAGTAGGATGGATGGATGCTCATGCTTGGTACTAGTTGACTACATTGCTTAGTAGATTGTCTTATCTAGCTTCCAGTCATATTTTGGGGATAAAAAATGCAAAGGAAGATGGAATGTAATGTACCTAGGGAGGATAATATGGGGTACCTAAGGATGTACCCAAGAGGATAATGAATGTAATGTTCCATAATCATGGAAAATCCCACTTGGTAGTTGATGGGTAATAAATAGGCCCATAAGGTAGTTAGAGGAAATAACATACTAACAAGGAGTAGTTGGCATAGACCCTTAGGAATACCCATGAGAAAGTATAAATACATGAGTATCAATGTATTGGATGTGTTGGATGTATGATATTTTAGAAAACATGGCTTGTAGAGTGATTGGTTCCATACAAATTATTTGATGGTGTTACCTTACCTTAAGGGTTCTTCTCTATATTCTTGTGTTATTTATGGTGTCAATGTTTGATATTTATGAAGTTAAGGGTGTTGTAAAGTTGGTTGTGATTGATGTCAACCCTTGGAGAAGTCTGAAATCCCTAGATAAGTGGTCGAGATTGATTGTGAGTTAGTCATCATTTATTTCAACAAGAGTGGTTGATGTCAATAGATGTGATGGGTGCATCTGATGAAGCTTTGAAGAAGTATACAATAAAATCATAGGTGTGGTCATGAAGCCCGAAGTTGTTTGAGGAATAAGGACATGAAAGACAATGCAAATGTAGGTAACACACTCATAGATGGATAGTACTCATTCTGTCATTTCCAATGGTAGGTGGAATGTAACATAGTTCCTCATAGTTGAGGAGTTATGAGGTCATGAAGTTGGAAGCCCCAAATACATGTTAAGAATCCCCTATAGAATCCCCAAAGATGGGTCAAGAAGCCCCTAATTGGTTTCAACTCATTAATGAAAGGGTAAAGTGGTTGTAATAAGAAAGTTCAATAAGCCCTAAATTTAAGGAAAGAGGTTACTTATAAAAAGTATATATACACCACAAGAAGTCACCCATAAGTACATTTCACTTACACAAGTTAATTGAATATCTATCTAAGTGAGAAAGTGATTCTTATATGAGGTAACCAACGAGATATGAGGCAAATTTCAAACGAAATATGAAGTGAAGAAGGGAAAAATTCCAAGGGAGGATGAAGTCTTGTGATAATGTGTTCTAAGAATCAAATAACCAATATTGAGTGTGGGTCATGCTGTACAGGTTCTCTCTCCGGAATAGGCTAAAATTTAGGAAGGTACGAAGTTAAGCTTGTTGAAAGTTAGGGTTTGTGAATAATCCAAAAATAGTCCCGTGAGACTAAGGTATAGTTTGATGAAGATGTTATTCTATTGTTGTTGAAGTTGAGGAAGAGGTACATGTATGTAATCGTGTGTATCAGATCCGCTACAGGATCAGAGGTATGCTTTACATGTGTTATTGAGGGTTATGTTTATGGTACATGCTTGAGGCATGTCTTGATGATGATGGTACATGATATGGTGCACCTTTGTGATGATATGATACATTGTTATAAGTACACATTGGCTATATTGGTATCTTGGTATTGTGGTTATCTTGGTTATTCTTGAGGCACTTCATTGATGATATATTATGATGTACATGATATGGTACATGTTTGATGTAATTGGTATGGTACATGTTTGATGCAAGAGATGGTACATGGTTGATGTATATGGTATGGTACAGGTATATGTACATGGTATGGTACAAGTTGATGTACATAGTATGGTACAGGTTGTGGTACATGGTTGATGTGCATAATTGATGATTAATGTGCATGATTGATGTACATGGTATGATATAGGTTGATGTACATGGTTGATGTACATAGTTGATGTACATGGTATGGTGATGGTTTTGGTATCCATATGAGTGGATCTGGTTATAGTTGGTTGATGATGGTATATCCACGACAATGACATTAACTGATTGGTTGATGTGATAGTGACAATGACACGCTAGTTGATGTGATAGTGTCAGGTTAGTTGATGTGACACTGGCAGGTTGGCTGATGTATCAGTGTAAGTGGAAGTTACAGGTTGATAAGTGGTAGCATTAGTGAGTCTACACTTATATTTCAGGATGACAGGATGGGAAAAGGAAAGGGGCTTATAGCCTCCTTCCGGCTGGTGCCATAGAATTCAGGGAGTTTGTGCTTCCTTTAGGTTGGTGCCTATAAATCAGGGGGTTGGTGTCGGAGAACTCAAAGAGTTGGTGCTTCCTTCAGGTTGGTGCATGTAAATCATGGGGTTGGTGCCTCCTTCTAGTTGGTGCCAGAGAATTTGGAAGTTGGTTCTTCCTATGAATGTAATATTTGATATATATAAGAAAAATTTCCGTGGTTTTATATATTAAATGTTAACGATAAACTGTTGAATACTGCTGATAAACTTGAAGTTTATATATTTTTAGGGACCTAACCTTCATAACCCCTCATGTAGGTAGAATAATATATTTACCATGTAATAAATCCCAATATCATTAAGGCCTAGTAATAAGGAAGAATAAGTCAAATGTAAGAAGACCTAATAGAAGCTTCTGCTTCTAGAAATATCTTCCTTTAGATTGTTCTCTTGGTAGATAGATTTAGTATAAATAGGATTCAAGGGAATGATAAATTTTTGTCTTGAGAATTATTCTAATAGAGATATTCTCTGTTGGAGGTAGCCCCCTCAAAGAGGCAAGTGAACATTGTTTCCTATCAATGGAGGTATAATTTTGGCATTGTGGTTCGATATAGTTTGTTGTTCTATTGTTGATCTTTGCAGTATCTTCATTTTCTGTTGATATTTCACTGTTATTCTCTGCAATAATTCTCTTTTCTACTCATATAATAGATCTGGTACCTTACAAGTGGTATTAGAGCACTTTCCTCGGCATAAAATTGTGTGTTATTTTTTTTCTAGGGTAGAGGCGTATTCCGATGTCTTTAAGCTACATATATATATAGTTACATGCATAAACCCGCGATCGGGGAGTAATACATGCAGCAAATACAAGTGGTACTTAAGCTCACATCTGTTGGACACCCTCGTAACCCTTGTTGGTACCCCTTTGAGTAGTAGCGCATTAGAAAACACTTGTATATGGATCGACCTAGGCATCTTGAATCCCTCCGTAGATAAATTGATCGGTCGCTTGACTGCTATAGTGTCATTGAGAACAACACTCAGGAAGTGACTTTCCAACACTCGGGAAGGGACTCTCTAGTACCTAGGTAGTCGGGTAGTACAACTAAGGGTACGGTATAGCCTCCTTAGTTGGTGCCCTGAGATATTGGGAAGATTACTACTGCTAGACCTTGCACATATACCATAGAGATATAACATAGGGAAAAACCTCAACTGTATTTCCCCTACAAACCCTAACCCTTGGGAATAGAAAAGGAAAATACAATATCTCTTGCAGTGAAACCTTGCCGTCTGCATTGGGATTGCGAAATTACTACATATTTTGTCCTGTTAATAATCTAGGCATTCGGCCTCTACAGTATTATTCAGTTCAGAGTATAACTCTGCAGGAGTAAAAAAAAAAGTCTAGGCTTCGATCACACCATTATTTGAGACCTATCCCACTAGATTCTTCTCTTCATCCTAATCGTAGTAGTACCTATCATTTTCAAGAAATATTTTTTCCTATGGTCCCGACCCCTCCCGACACCCTTATTTCACACGCATCTCATTGCTTTCCTCTTCTCACACCGAAAATAGTCATATGTATCATTATTCACCATTTTTTCTATGGACCCACTCCCTCTCCATTCCCCTCCTTTCCCCATGGCCAACACTCGCAACCAAGAATTCCTTCAATCCTTGGAAGATGAATCGAAACAACACAAGATCGACATCTAGCAAATGACGTCTAAAATTTCTTCTGCCAAGTCTCGCTTGGACATCCTCGATGCCGACTTTACTAATGTTAAGGGAGATTTGACCTCTATTAAGAGAAACTTAGCCTCCCGCAACCAATGGCTAAAACAATCCCTTGGTTCTCCCTACCTTGACCCCCCTTCCCATTCTGAAGGTGATAACTCCTCCCATAATATGAACCTTCATTATAACTCCCCTACTCGTGACCCCCGTCTTCCCTAAGTTGAAGTGAAAAAATTTCATGGCTCAGATCCCATTGGTTGGATCATTCAAATGGAACATCATTTCTCCTTGCATGGCATTACGTATGATCTAGCCAAAATTCATTATGGTGTCCTCTACTTGGATCCAGAACGTTGATAATGGTCACAATGGAGTAGAAAGACATGCCAGGGGTATGCTTCTTGGACACAATTTGTGGATGAGCTATATGAACTCTTTGAAACTGGCACTCACTATCTAGGTTGTTTGACCAAGTTGAAACAATCTAGCACAGTGGAAGACTTTATATCTACCTTTGAACACTTAGATTTTAGAATGGAGGGCATGCCCGATGATTTCTTCAGGGAATTTTTTATCAGTGGCCTCGAAGATGAAATTCGAGCCCAGGTCCTTATGGCTCGCCCTCAAAATTGGTTGGAGGCTACTCAACGTGATAAGGAAGCTCAACATATTGTGTCTACTCAGACACACAAACCTTCCTTTATTCCTCACACTCACCCTACCAAGCCAGATCCTCCTCCCACTCCTCTTAAGATCCAGAAATTAACTTGGGCTAAAATGGTCGAACGCCAACTTAAGGGCCTTTGTTATAATTTTGATGAAAAATATTTTTCGAGGCACAATTGTAAGGAACAAAGGTTGTTTATGGGCATCTCTGAGGATTTTTCTGAAGAAGAGGTAGAGAACCCCCCTATTGCATAATTACCCAAGCCAATTGATATTACTCTGCCATTTGATCCACCCAAAGTAGAACCGGTCATTTCAATGAATGCTCTCACTGGCTTCTCTACTCCCCAAAACCTCAAGCTCATTGGTTACATTAAGAAAATAAATTTCATCATCTTAATTGACAATGGAAGCACCCATAATTTTATTCATTGTCTCATTTCCCAATAAACCCATTCCTATATCCCTGTAGTCAATAAATTTGAAATCATGATTTCCAATGGTAGTTCCACGATATGTGGTGGGAGTTGTGAAAATGTTTGTCTCCAATTTGGGAAGTACAACCTGAAATATCATGTGTTTGCTATAAACATGGGTGGTTGCGATATTGTTCTTGGTGCAAAATGGTTACGCACCCTTGGTCCCATCCTCATGGATTCTAAGGAATTAACCATGCAATTCCAGCAGGCAGGAGAACAATACAAGTTCCAAGGAATCACAATCGGTTCCCCTGAGATCACCAGTTCCCATCGAATGGAAAATCTCCTCAAAAAAGGTCATTCCAACATCATTTCCTAACTCTGTGCTATTCAAGCCATTGAGACACCTTCGGTGCATCATAACCTCCAATGTCTCATCTCCAAACAGAAAGTTGTTTTTTCCAATCCCTAGGGACTTCCTCCTTCTCATGTTGTTCATGACCATTCCATTCTTCTCATCCCAGGAAGTCTCCCACCCAATGTTCTCCCTTATCGTCATCCATTTTCCCAAAAGAATGAAATTGAGAAAAATGTTCAAGAATTGCTTGCCGCATGTGTTATTCTCCCTAGTACCAACCCCTATTCCTCTCCAATGGTCATGGTACTAAAGTAAGAAGGTACTTGGTGCATGTGTCCATAATTTCGCACCCTTAATAAGCTCACCATAAAAGAAAAATTTCCCATTCCTATCATTGATGATCTCTTGGATGAATTGAGTGGTTCCTAGTACTTTACTAAACTTGATCTCCGATCCGGCTACCACCAGATCTGCATGAAAGAAGAAGACATTCCCAAGACTTCTTTTCACACTCATGAGGGTCACTATGATTTCTTGGTCATGCCCTTTGGCCTTTGTAATTCCCCATCAAATTTCGAAAGTCTCATGAATCATGTCTTTCGTCCTTTTCTCCATCATTTTGTCTTAGTTTTCTTTAATGATATTCTCATCTATAGTAAAAACTGGACATACCATCTTACTCATGTGGATCAAGTTCTTCATCTACTCTCAAAGCACCAAATTTTCCTCAAGCAATATAAATGTGCTTTTGGAGCATAGAAAGTCGAGTACTTGGGTCATATTGTTGGCAAGAGAGGTGTCAAGGTCGATCCTAAGAAGATTGAAGCTATGCAAGATTGGCCTCGCCCCAAGACTGTCAAAATCTTGCATGGTTTTTTGAGTTTAACATGATATTATCGCAAGTTTGTTAATAATTATGGAAAGATTGTGGCACCTCTCACTACTCTTCTTAAAAATAATTCTTTCATTTGGACTCCAACGAATGATCAGGCCTTCCAAGCCTTGAAGGAGGCCATCTGAGCCACTCATGTCTTGGCACTTCCTGACTTTGCAAAGACCTTTTTCCTAGAATGTGATGCTTCTGGGAGAGGAATTGGAGCAATCCTTATACAAGATGGTCGACCTTTGGCCTTTACCAACAAACAACTGTCAAAGCGAAATTTCAAACAATCAATCTATGAAAAGGAAATGTTATATATTTTGCATGCAATAGATCTCTGGTGCCCTTATCTATTGGGGAAACATCCCCAAATTAAGACATATCATTAGAGCCTCAAGTATTTTCTGGAGCAACGTCCTTCCTCCCTAGAGCAACAAAAATGGGTAACTAAATTTTTTGGATATGATTATGAGATCATCTACAAGAAAGGAAAAGACAATTTGGTTGCTGATGCTCTTTCCCGGAACTATGAAGATGAAGGGTCTCTTGTTTCTCTCTCCTTCATTGTACGAGAGTGGCTCCAAGTGGTTCACCATGAATGGATACAAGATCCCAAAATTTCGCTTTTGATCAAACAATTACAAGCCAATGCTCTAGTTTTCCCCAAGGTACTCTTGGCACAATGGTGAGCTTTGCTACAAAGGTCGTCTATATTTAAGTCAACAGTCACAACTTAAATCCACATTACTTTCTGAGGTTCATGCTACACCCTCAACTGGGTACTCATGGTTTACCAAAACCTATGAATGGGTCAAACACTGTTTTTTCTGGGATGGTATGAAACATGATGTTCACACTTTTGTGACAGAATGTGATGTGTGTCAATGAAACAAGGAAGAAATAGTCAAAGGACCTGTCACACTCCAACCACTTCCAATTCCGCCCGTTATTTGGAGGGATATCTCTGTGGATTTCATTGTTGGATTACCTAAATCAGGAAATAAGTCTGCCATCGTGGTAGTAGTTGATCGACTTTCCAAGTATGCTCATTTATGTGCTCTTCAACACCCATTTACCACCTCCACAGTGGCTCAATTTTTCATGGATCATGTGTTCAAGCTTCATGGCATGCCTCATTCTATTTTTCCTCATAGAGATCCCACTTTCACCAACATTTTTGGCAAGAATTGTTCATGCTACAAGGCACCCAGTTGCATCTCAACATTGCCTATCATCCCTAGACTGATGGTCAAACTAAAGTTGTAAACAAATGTTTGGAAACATATTTGAGGTTTTTTTCATTTGAAAGGAAGAATCAGTGGAATCAATGGTTAACTTTAGTTGAATGGTGGTACAACAGTTATTACCATACAACCATTCACATGACTCCTTTTGAAGCAATATATGGACATAAGCCACCTTCAATTATTTCATACATGCCCGGTGTCTCGAAGGTCCAGGCGGTTGACCGAACTCTTATAGTTCGAGAGGCTATTCTACGTACCCTCATAGAGAATTTGGTCATGGCTCAGAATCACATGAAGCAACAAGTAGATCAAGGTTGCTCCGAACGCCAATTTTTTGAAGGGGACCAGGTGTTTCTTCAACTACAAAATTATAAGAAGACTTCACTTAAGGCCGACCATTGCTAGAAACTGGTGCCCAAATTTTATGGTCCTTATATATTTCTCAAGTGTGTGGGATAGGTGACCTATTATTTAGCCTTGCCCGGTCATTCTAAGATCCATCCTATTTTTCATGTCTCTTGCACGAAGAAGGTGATTGGAACTAAGTGCCAAATTCAAACCAGTCTTCCTCAGTTGGATGAAGAAGGCTCCTTATGGTTGCAACCACAAGCAGTGTTGGACCAATGTGAGCATCATATCCGTCAATGCACCATCAAGAAAGTGTTAGTTCAATGGAAAGATACAACTCCAACCGATGCCACTTGGGATCGAGCTATCATTCTGCAACAATTTTCTCATCTCAAGCCTTGAGGACAAGGGTATTTTTAATGGGGAAGGCATGTTAGGGACCTAACCTCCCTAACCCCTCATGTAGGTAGAATAATACATTTTCCATGTAATAAAGGACAATATTAATAAGGCCTAGTAATAAGGAAGAACAAGTCAAATGTAAGAAGACCTACTAGAAGCTTCCGCTTCTAGAAATATCTTCCTGTAGATTGTTCTCTTGGTAGATAGATTTAGTACACAATAAGAGTCGAGGGCATGAGAAATTTTTGTCTTGAGAATTATTGTAATAGATCTCTGCTCTACTGGAGGTAGTCCCCTCGAAGAGGCAAGTGAACATTATTTCCTATCAATGAAGGTATAATTTTGGTGTCGTGGTTCCATATAGTTTGTTGTTTTGTTGTTGATCTCTGTAGTATCTTCATTTTCTGTTGCTATTTCACTGTTATTCTCTGCAATATTTCTCTTTTATGCTCATATAATAGATCTGGTACCTTATGTATATTGTGGTTAAAAGTGGTAAAAAGTGCTCATATTGATTCACCCCCCCTCTCAGTATTGGTGAATATTCCAAGGAAGGGTTTATTCTCAAACGTAAGGGTTTATTTTATCTTATATCTATCAATATCCACTACAAAAATGGTTAAGTCTCAAGGAAGACAAGGGGAAAAGGAAAAGGGAGAAGGAAAAATAAGAAGAAGATGGGAAAAATAAAAACCCAAGAATAACAAATTAAGTAGATTATGCCTAATTGACCAAAAAATGCACACGTAGGTACCATCCCTAGACCCTCAATGCTAAATGAGCTATTAGGGATATTGAAGGGAAAGAATCCTAGAAAGTCTTGCTCATAAATTGTAACTTGTCTCAAGACCCTCTTGGTAAAAAATCCTAGAAGGAATTTAACCCTTCAAACATTGATTGTCACTCTATCCTAGGTTAACATTAATACAACTTTCATGGCCTAGATAATGTGAAATGCTTGGGAAGATACCGAACCACATCTAATATGGAAAGGGGAAGTGTACGCCTATAGTTTGAGCATATGTTTCAATGTTCATTCTATTAAGTGGTACTTATTGTTTCTTTAGGATAGTAAAGTTCTCATAGATTGAGCATATGTTTCAATGTTCATTTTATTAGGTGGTCCTTATTGTTGCTTTGGGATGGTAAATATCTCACTAAGAATGCATGGTTCTCAACCCTTTGCTTCTTTAATAGAGGGATTAACATGATTAAGGATATTTTTCACATGCATATGGACTAGATTCCCTTGCTAGAGCTTAAGATCAAGTTTCTTCTATAAATCCCAAATAGGTTTACTATTGAACATATCAAGGAGATCAAACATGATAATCTTTTGATTGCAATGGGACTATAGGCCTTGGAAACTTGGTGGATATATTGAAAAAGGAATAGAGCCAAGACCTTTAGAAAATATAGGCCCACTAATGGATACAAATGGGTATGTCAGAAACCCATTTTGGATGGTTGATTAAACAAGCTATGGAGGCTCAAGTTTAATAGAAGACTTGGCTCTTCTAACTTTGCAACATGCAGAAGCCCCTTGTGGAGATTAATAATTCCTTATTTGATTCCAATCCTTGATTCATGTGATCTTGACCTTGATTCCAAGACCTGTTTAGATGGGCATATCACATCCCAGATGTTTTATGTATGGAAAAATAGAAATTTTGAATCATTTGTTCTATTTCATTTTCCAAACTTGCTTAGGGATGGTTGTCTAAATTATGCAAGATACCAGATATATAAAATGTGAAGAACAGAAACGAAATGCTAGAAATGACAGAATAACAGTAAAATATCCAGCATAATCTTCACAATACACAGAAATGATATACAAAATAGAAACATAAATAGCACTTTGAATCAGATAGCAATGTTCACAGGCCTCTTCGAGGGGGCAACCTCCAA
>ML790010.1:109322-129806 GCA_009831015.1 Picea engelmannii | reverse complement strand
TAGCCCAACGGAAAGGTGACTGGAACCACAGAAGGAGTTCTTAGAGCATCGCAGGGACGACTCTATCCCCCATGGAGCCTAATGTTAGTAACAATTGTGGTATCAAGGTTTTAAAGGGTAAGAGGGTCGAGACCTTTTGAGTCTCGAAAGACCGATGGGATCCTAGCCATTGATCTTGGCAGAACACACGTCAGACATCAGAAGGAGAGTCGGGATTTCAGTCCATCGGAGGATTGGAGTTTCTGGAGGCAGGGAACTCTTACATAAGTGAATAACGATACGTGATTTCTCGACCGAATCAATGCCGTCCGTTAGTAGAGGCACATGGCAAGAGATCCTGCAGAGTCGGGGATCGGGGAGCTGAAAGTCCCATGCACATGACAGTGGGAATCGCGATATCCCGATATCTGATTTCCTGATGTCGGGAGCAACTTTCAATAGTGGAAAACAGGTGGCAGGCTTTGCACCAAGAAGTGGACCATCGACAAATCAACGGCCATGAGCCATCGGGTTTCGAGGAATCGCAAGTTTCGTGGACACAAACATCGTGTCATCAAGAACGTCGAAAACCCGATGGAAAGTTGGACCGCGGTCACGCTTTGGACAGGTCATATGGACTATGGTCTAGCCGGTAGGGGCTAGCTCCCAAGAGGAGGAGCTCATCGCACATCGGGATATCGGGGATCCCGGAGGCAAGGAACTCGCGCACTTCAAACTCGCGAATCCCGAATCCCCGAAAGCCCGAAACCTCATCACACGCTTCCTTGCTTCCACGTCCATCCTCGTGTCATGCCAAGTCATATTCTCTTCCCGGCCCCTGTGTCTTGTCCACCCGTCTCGTGCACTTCAAAGCTCATGAATCCTGCCACGTACATTTTCCCTATCATTTTCCCTCTGCCCATCCGTCCACGTGGCCTCTCCTCGTCCCATATCTGCATCGAGCGTGTCCAACTACCCCTGCCTGGTCACCATCCGTCCATCACTTTGTGTCAAGTCCCCCAGTCATCACGAAGGCCTCCATGTCCTGTTGATACAGAGTCGACCGGGTCTTTCCCTATCTCAGTGAAGTAGTTATTGCAATAGTTAATGGTGGTTGAACATCGTTTCCTCCATAAATGGAAAGCCCAGAAATGACTGTAAGCTTGTCAATTCATTCACAGGTCCTTTGGAATGCGATTGCGTCTGAATGAAGTTCACGAACGTCCAGAGACTGCATTAGCAGTAAATGTGAAGACATAATGTCTTCAAGGCGATGTCTTGATTTATCTTCCAGTGTTTTTGTTCCAAGTATATGTAGGCATTTCTGCCATTTTTTGAAGGTATCGATGGTTGAGCAGAGCTCCCAGCTGTAAAGTTTTAATGAAGCATTGTTGTTCTGGTTATGTATGAGCTTTGGAGATTTCTTGCCTTATGGATGCCAGTTTATTTCATATCTTTGTTTACACTGTGTTAGAGAAGCTCGGAATTGGAGGATCCAGTCGAGCTGTAGCTATTATAGGATGATGTTGTAATGGATCACTGTAATAATTACGGAGCCTCTAATCGGTTTCTGTGATTTCTTTAATGCTGAACGGCTTGGAATTGGAGGATCCAGTCAAGTCCCCTTTCAGTCTCTCGAAGCTCCGAGACCAGGAGGATCCTGCTTTCGGAGTTTTTCCCCTACAAACCGTTGCAAGCCTGTTGCCCATAGCTGTTTGTTCATCTTCTCCTAAGTCTTCCACCTGCTCATCTTTTAATCAACCCACTGGCTGAAGTAAGGATTCCAGACCTCCCCTGTTCTTTACGTACTAGACTCAGTCCCTGAGTTAGAGTGATACCTCCTAGAGACATTATCTCCATCTGATCACCCTTTATAAACAAATCGTGACATAAGACTGATGGGCATTGGGCTCTGCTCCAGCAAGCAATCCAGGAGTGACTTCTGACGCTAACATGAAGTTTTAACTATTCAAGTAAAATATGGCATGCAAAAAAGACCTAAAAGAACATGAGAAAAGAACAATGTAACCTAAACACTAACACAAGATGGGGCATGCTATGCAACTATTGAGACAATGTAAAGACAACGTTTATTGAAAATGTATACTAATTATAAAATTTTATGTCAAGCATATGATGCTATCATACTCTATCACCAATCTAAAAAAGATCTTTTACACGACTATGGTTGAGTTATTTAGCATTTGTTAACTAACCATTTAGGAAGCTTAATGAAAGCGGAAGAAGCATAGAAGAATCATATCATCCATATGCACATATAAATATCTAAAATAAATCATAAATAACAACAAACCATAAACACCAATGTGATAATGGAGTTCGACAATCTTGCCTACGTCTCCGAGCCTTTGTCTCAGTGGGTGAGGCTTTGTTATTTCTGTTCAAAGCTCAATAAGTAAATTACAACAGTGCCAAAAGGTTACAAAACTGATCTAGTGTTGTTCTACCAGATATCTAGAACCCAACAGAAGAAAAAACACTTAAATCGAATGACCGAAGCTCCCAGAAATGGCCCACAAAGGTGCACTCCTCAATAGCTTCCTTGCATAACAATGGCCTTGGATCAACAATTCGGCAGCATAATCCTATTCTGAACCTCCTCCCCATGGCCTCAAGAAGGTCTAGTTTATATAGATATGAATTTGGTAACCATCTTCCAACTCCCCCCCAAGATCTGACCTAAAAAAGGGCCCAATATCCCCCAATATTGGCAAAAAATCTCCAAAAAATGATGAATAAAATCAACAAAAACACTATAATAAAGTTCATAACCCACAAAATATCAAAACATAGGGAACAACCCCCTTTTAGCTGGAACATGGTCGTATTAGGCACCTGCACGTGGCCTCAGGATAAACAGGGCGCATTGGCCCCCCTTGTATCTCGAATCCTAGTCTCTTTCAATTGGCTATCTATCCATGGGCTTAGATCCACGCACCAACACAGGTGTAGGCCCTGGTTGGCAGGCTAACCCGACCGACCAGGCTACCCCCTATTCTCCCGCACCTACAACCATATACATTCGGGTCATATGGTGTAAAGTCCGCAACCCTGGGCCTAGTGCCACATTCGCACGCGATTTGCAAAGGGGTTAAGTCTAGGCATATGGTGATGTTTGTGATCGAGTGTTGGGGCTAGGCCCCAACCCGATTCTCCTCCATCCAGAACCTTAATAAAATTCAAATAATTAAACCACGCCAAGGGTTGATAAGCAACACCGTAGGCGGGTTGGTACCTGACTTTCCCCAAACGCTTCCCCTATCCAGAGGTCATGCAGTCGAAACCCAGGACGTCCAAACAATTTTACCACCAATGAACCAATCAATGGGTGCCACGTGGTAGCCCATGTCTGGGCCACGTGGCACCTCCTCATTCGGTAAACCGATGTCAAGTGTCCATTTGTCTGTCGAGGTGTCAGGAACTATACCTGCCACGTAAGTAGTACGGATGTGCCATGTCATCTGTATATATGTGCCACGACATCTGTATGGATGTGCCACATGTCACCACTATAAGGGTGACACGTGTCACTCCCTGATTCCCCCCCGTACCTATCCATGCCACTCGTCCATACGCCCAGTCAACCTACCACATGTCACCTCCAGAAGCTGCCACGTCAATGCCAACGATGCCTTTCCCACGTCAATTGTACAACTGTATGACCTGTATAGTTAGTTGCCACATGACACTGTACGGACTGTATGAACTGTACAGTCATCATTTTTTTTGCCTATTTGAAAAAACTAACAGATCGCCATATCTAGAGCATACGACGTCCGTTTGATCCCATTCAAATTGTGTTGGGTTTGTATCGACGAGGCCTACGCACAAGTCCATTTTGAAGCCATTATGAGAACTTTTATTTTTAGGCCTTTCTAAGCCCCATCAAGCTCCTGGTTCCAATTATGGATCAATCACTAACCCACTTATACGAGGCTATGTGACTCCATCATTGGCCCATTCATCTTATGAAATATTACCAATCATATAGTGATGAAAAACACCTCTACTGGATTTACTAAAAATATAATGATGAGTAACATGGAAACAATTACACAAATGCATGAATCTGTGATAAGTCTGTTAAATGTTATAAGTATTTCAAATTTTCTTATGCAGCTAACAATTATAGTTCATCTTTTCTTATTTCAATTATTTAACACATTAATTGCATATACAAGATCATTGAAAGAGATAAAATCACAGAAACAAGATAGACACAAGGATTATCTTGGGAAACCCTCTAGGGGAAGAAAACCCAAAAAACTTATTCTAAACAGATTATTCAATCGAGAACAATGCCGAGACAAAAAAACATATAGACCTTTGTTGCATCTTCCTCTATCTCCGAAACTTGCACACATTTTCTCTCTCTTGTGCTTGAGTGAGTTGAGTGAGTAAATGAGGCATCTAGCCCCTCTATTGATACACAAATGACTTTCCCTTTTAACTACTAGGGTCGACTTGACAATTGTCTCTTAATTACTTTTTCATTAGCCACAATAGGGGCCGACTTGACAATTTGAATTTATTTTACAATAAAGGCCATAATGGGGCCGACTTTACTAATACAACATAATTATTTTCTTTTAGGATTTTTGCATGATCAAATACAATAGGAGAATATCTTCTGCAGCTACACATTCTTCAACAATCCCTCTTAGCTAGGAAGGTATTCTTTGGGATCAATATGCTTCTGCATGTCTATAAACTTTGGCCATTATCTTGTTTATTTTCACAAATCTATATATCATAAGAAGTTCTGCACTTTCACAAGCCCTTCGTACTAGAGTAACATACCAACCTATGTTGGGGTCACAAACCAACCTGCGTTGGAGTAACATACGAGCCTGCGTTGGAGTACCAACTCTTGAGATTTGGGTACCTTGGAAAGTGTTCCCCTTGTGTTTGTGAGCCTCTAAACACAAGAGGGAAATACTTTGTACCATGTACCATGTACTTTATGTCTAATTTCACTTTGACTTAGGATATTTAAGTCAAAAGTGAAATTTGGTCATTTACACCTAAAATGACTATTAATTCACTTTTTGGGTGAATTGAGGGACATAAAGTGAAACTATGGAAGCTTAAGTAAAGTAGGTTTTGAGTTGACATTCTATTGGAGAGATCTCAACCATTGATTAGAGATGAGATGAGATGATCTAATCCACACATACTTTAGGTTTCATTATGCTTCCTTAAGAAGGGTGCAAGGGCAAAGGAGAGGTTCATTATTCCTTGTTATTTTCACCAAGTGAGTTGGGAGAGGAGCATGAGGATGAGGTTGGATTCATTGAGTGAGGAAATCTTGGGCACCCCCATTCATG
The DNA here is from genome assembly GCA_009831015.1 of Picea engelmannii. Lineage (NCBI taxonomy): Eukaryota > Viridiplantae > Streptophyta > Pinopsida > Pinales > Pinaceae > Picea > Picea engelmannii. The sequence goes on along the minus strand of ML790010.1, from coordinate 124,479 downwards.
GTGGTAGCCAACAAGCTTAGCCATTCATTTTTTTGTGGATCTAGTTCTTTCTAGGAGGAGGGCGCACAACTAGCAAGAAGGACTTGCAGAGGTCAATTTTCATTGAGGACAATTTTCGTGGAGAACTACAACACAGATTCAGAGTATTGTGGGAGGGTTTCTCCATCAGAGCTTCCAGTTGGTAGAGAGCTTCAGTTCAGTGGTTTTGACAACTTGTGAGGAGGGCGCACCATCCTAGGGTGCATCTTCTTCATTTGGACTTTTGTTTCAACTTGGTTAAAGATTTTATTGTATCAGGTTCATCTGTCTATTGTACTTGTTGTATTCCACCTTCTTTTCTCCACATATATACACTCATATTCCAAATTGGTTTTCCACGGGTTTTTTTTTTATCTAGGGTCATGTTGACCAAAAATACCTATGTTCATTTTAATGCATGATAGTGTTTAGAACAACATTATTTCAGCTCTAAAAGATCTCTAGGTGTGTTATATAGCTTATGGTATGCATGTGCTAACATCTTGTGACAAAACTACATGCTAGAGCACCTATATGGTCTATGTAACCATAACAGAACAACAAAGAAGTTACTGAACAATTTGTTGTTATAAAACAACAAAAAACCCTTATTTGACAGTTGAAACTTAGAGCCAACTTGAGGTCAAAGACAGACCTAGTTGGCAGCTTCTTAGGACCTGGAAAATCTTCATGGTATTAGAGGTTGGTGGATGATTTTTGCTGAGTTTTGGACATCATCTTGATGGACTATTTTAGACATCGTTTGGGTAGATTTTTTGGACATCCATTGACTGAGCTTAGTTGCAGCTTGTTGGAAGATTTTTTTGGAGAGTTGTAGAGAAGTTTGTGGACATTTTGTCAGTATCTTTTCACACCTACGTGGTAGGAGTGAGGCTGATTTTTCACGACCTCTTTTCACACCTATATTGCTAGGAGTGAGGTCGGTGTTCATTTTCCTCTTTTCACACCAGTGTTTAAAGGAGTGAGGCAATGTTACTTTGTAGTTGCAACATTAGTTTGAGTGCAGTCGATAGTGATTCAACATCTCAGATGCATGTGGAGGATAGGCTAGATAGAGCTAGAAATTGGTCATCTTGGAAGGCTAGGATTTTCTTTATATTGGAGGACCTCGAACTATGGGATATAGTTCAGGCAATTGTTGTTGTTCCCCTGCTACTGCTCTCGTCTTGTTAACAGAGTTCAAGTAGAGGAACAAAAAGGCAAAGAGGAAGATATGTGCTGCAGTGTGGGATCACATCATTCCCCACTTGACTGGGAAAGCTTATGCATTTGAGATGTGGGAATCTCTATGCAAGATTTGTGAGAGCTCTAACCATAACCATAAAATCTTTATGTATGATCGACTCATGGGAATTCATGATGCAACCCCCCTACTCTCTTGTAGGGATGCGTGACCTCCTGGCCTTGGATCTCCGATTCTAGAGTCGAGTGATTCTCTGAAACCTTAATGGTTTCCTTCTGTGACTAAACACAGGCCCTTTAGGCTTCTTGTTACAGGTTTTAATGGCACCCGCAACCCTCCCTTTCGCTCTCCTATGAAATATTAGAGTGTCGGGCGTTAGCTCTTTTTTTCTGATAATCCCCCTCTTGATGTGACCTCGATAATGACCACGTGATTGCGGGCGCGGCTACAAGAGGTTTGAATTTAACCTGCTTTTGGGCCCACAATGCTCCTCCAACCTTCATGTGTCCTCCTGACAAAACCATGGTTTGGATTGCAGCCCACCCTCGATATTTTAAACTCTACACAACTCTTGTCCTCGCAATGCTACAATATCATCGATCTCATGATCTATAAAATAACATCTGACTCGAAGGTTCAGATCTGCACCTTTCGAATCTACGGATTAGATCTGCCCCTCCTTCAATCAACGACTGCGATCTCCTTCGCAACTCCGGACTTCGAGGTTTTGAAATCTCAAACCCAACTTTCTTTCGTACTCAAATCTTATGGAACTCATGATCTGCTGACACCTGTCCTGCTCGATCAATGGTTCTGCTCCCACTTCGGATGTTTGACCTTTCAACTCAGATCAACGGTCCTGCGACCCTCTTCTCAATCGACGGTCGATATCTCCTTTGAGTTTCCGAACTTCTGACATCTTAAATACCAAAATTATTTTTCCCAATGGTTTTTACCTAGATTCTGTGATCCACTGATGTGTTTCCTCCTGATCTAATGATCGAGGATTTCTTCGGGTCTTTAACCAGAGCTCACAGATGTGAGCCACGTCTCCTCCGAATCCAACGGATATGAACCACTTCGGGACCTTACTCGGAGTTCATGGATTCATTCCATGTCTCCCTTAGATCTCACGACCCATATTTTACTTCGATTCTTCGCACTTCGACAATCTCAGATCTCAAACTGAAAACTCACTTCAACTTTCCTAGAGCTCACGATCTGTTGACAAGTTTCAACTTATAGATCGATGGCTCTCGGCCCTTCGACTCTTTGGGCTTTGGGTTTTTCAACACTTCGAACTCGCCTCTTTATGAACTCGCGATGTCTGACGGCTCAGATCCACTCTGGCGATCATATGCTTGAAGTTTTCCCCGAACAATCTAATGGTTCAGATCCATTCCTACTGATCAGGCAGCTGAGATTCTATTTCGGATCTCCAGATCTTCGAGCTCCATAAATCTCAGTTCTCAACTCTTGTGATGTTTCTCTCTCCTTTGTGTGTGAAGCGCTAAGGCTCATGCACTTCACTTTGATCAAATGACTGTTGATATTTTGCACAATGATCTAGTGTCCACTGTCACTCCTCCTGAACTTTTGATTTCTTCCAACTTGGAATATTTCTCAAGTGTTCAAAGGCTTCAAATCGTTGCTCCTCCCATGAGTCTGACTCTTGGATCTCGTTAACACTTATGAACAATGCTATCCCTTCTAAGATTTATCCTTAAGAGGATTTCGATTTCCCACGCACACCTTACTTTATCGGGATTTCGATAACTCAGTTCGAAGGATTTCTTGAAAATAAATTCTTCTTTCCCACCTGGAGTTACTCTTGTTCAGGTTCTTCGACGCTTGGTTGTTTCACAATGTTGTGCACACCTTGCACCCGGTCTAAGTTTCCTTTGTTCTCTCTGAAATTCTTTGAGTCACTCCGAGACTGAGTCGACACACTCCTTGTGTTCGAGATGCACACCTTGCATACGAGTGTTAGAAGAGAAACAATTGAAACTCATCCAGATTCGTCACAAATTCATACTATCCATCTCTCGAACAATCATACATGAACGAAAATGGAATAAATCACACCCACAGAATATAACATTAATTCATTCATACATCAAATGAACACAGTCCAAGGATTTGGGACAATTCTGTCTGTTTTATTCCTTCATGAAAACAAATTACATAATGTTTCTTCTACTCTACTATGTTCTACTGATCTCTCAGATCTCTATATCATTCTTTCTACTCTATCTGCTCTATTACAATGCAACAATGAAAAACTATCTAAGGACTGGTTGCACGAGCTCTCTCGTCCTGTCTGCAACCTATCCTATCAAACTCTTAGCGGTTACCTACTCTGTCCTATTACAATAACTAACAATTATTTCCAGATAAGAGTCAACACTCAATATATACAACCCTTTACAATCCTTCCCAACTTTACAAACAAGTTGTTGTTTACAAAATATCTCAACAACTCGATTTAATTCTGAGTTAATTTCTGATTTGAAATTCTATCATTGCTGAGATGTCGTTCCTTTGCCTCCACACTTGCATTTTGACTTTGAAGGTGATGTTCCTGAATGCCAATACTCTGGTTAAAAAATTTCATGGACTCCTGTCCATGAGCTCTTGCACTGTCTTTCCATTCTTCAAAATATCAAGTTCTGTGACCCAACTTGCATGTTCCATTGGATGATATTTCCACTTCACTAAATATTTAGGATATGTCTTCCTCCTGGTCTTCTTTCCATCTCTCTGTTCAATGATTTTCTCCATCTGAGGTTTTTCTACTGCGGGAAATTGTTCTTCGCATTGAACTTCTTTCTTATCATCTGATTCTCCTGCCTCATCTTTCCTGTAAGGATACAGGTCTTTAACATTGAATATCGATGATATCCCAACATTGTCTGGCAACTCAATTTCATAATCATTGGCTGCAAATTTTTTGAGAATCCTGCATGGTCCTATGTTCTTCATCTTCAACTTGTTATACATTCCCTTTGGAAACCTTTCTTTTCTCAAATGAGATAAAACTTCATCTCCAACTTTGAATTGAACTTCTCTCCTCTTTTGATCAACTCTTCTCTTGTATTTCTGGTTGTTGTTTTGTAGCTGTTCTTTGACTCTGTCATGGAGTTTCTTCATTTCTACTGCAAAATCCTCTGCTCCACCGCTTCTGAACTCATCTTGATTCAGATCTCTCAACTCTGTAATCCCTATTGGCTGTATACCATACACAATTTCAAATGGAATTTTCCCTGTGCTCTTGTTCACTAAATTGTTGAATGAAAATTCTACTTGTGCCAGAATTTGATCCCATTGACGACCTTGCTCAGTGAGTAAAATTCTTAACAAGTTTCCTAGACTCCTATTTACTACTTCAGTCTATCCATCTATCTGAGGGTGATATGCTGAACTAAAGGACAATTTTGTCCCTAGCCTCTTCCATAGAGTCCTCCAAAAGTGTCCTATAAATTTGGTGTCCCTGTTTGAGACTATTCTCCTCGACAATCCATGTAGTCTCACCACTTCTCTGAAAAAAATTTAGCTATGTGTGTAGCATCGTTTTTCTTCTGGCATGGTATAAAATGTGACATTTTTGAAAATCTGTCCACCACAAAAAATATGGAATCGCTCCCTTTTTGAGATCTAGGCAATCCCAAAAAAAAATCCATACTGATTGCATCCCACAACCTTTCTGGAATTGGTAATGGATGATACAAACCAGTGTTCTGTTGTATTCCCTTTGCATACTGACAAATTATGCATTTGTTCACAAACTTTTTCACCTCTGCTCTCATGCTCAGACAATAGTACGAATTACTCAGCTATGCAAATGTCTTATCGTGACCAAAATGTCTAGCTAAACCTCCGTTGTGTTTCTCTTTCAACATTTCTCATTGAGAATTTTGGTATGCATAATTGGCTTCCCTTGAACAATAATCCATCCTGGATCAAATATTCAGTCCGTGGGTTTCTGTCTCCCAATAAAGGATTCTTGCATGCCTCACAAGCTTCCTTAAAATCTGTGTTTTCTTTATAGATCTCTTTGAGGTGTTGAAATCCTAAGGTATCCACTTGGAATTCCTGTACAATCAAACTCCTCCTGCTCAAAGCATCCACAACTTTGTTAGCAGTTCCAACAATATGTTTAATGAAAAAAGTAAAATTATGCATAAATTCTACCCATTTAGCAAGTTTCTGATTCAACTTTTCTTGCCTAGTAATAAACTGCAAATCTTGGTGTTTGCACCCTTTTCGTCACCTTGGTGATCAAATAAGAGGTGCTTACATGCCTAGTTGGGTCTTGCTGAGCATGACAGCTGTAGAGGAAAGAGTTAGCGAAAGAAAAACAAAACTATAAGAAAAAATTAAACTAATACAAACTAAAATCATGAACATATGGATAAAGAAATAACAAACACAAAAAGACCAATATCAACAATGTTTTTGGGCTGATCGATTGATGAAATCAAAGCACAATGAAGAAAGGAGACTATGAGTCCCTTCTTCCTCCAGAGGAAGGCTCTTTGACCCTCACAATCTTTCTCTCCTTACAACAAGAAAATGAAAATGGTGGTGAAAGAACTCCTAGCACATCCACTCAATGGAGAGGTGGATAGCTCAATGAAATGGTGCCAATGTGTTATTGTCAAGGAGTGAGTCCTTAAAACAATCTAGGCAGCATAACATTACATGAAATTCCTTGAGAAAATGATGTTTCTTCATGGCTTTTTATAGCATTGCATTGGGTGATTATGTAACTCCTTTGAAGTGTGAAAAGGGGCTCTTTAGGGCTTGATTAGGTCTTTGACCAGTCTACCATGCGGATTTAGCTCAGATTTGAGGGTGAAATAGGCTTGGGAGATGATCCATAAGTGGTTGGGAGGCCAACCAATTCAATAAATGTGTCGTTTAGCAGGTGCGCGGGTTTTTGCGCCAACAGACGCGCATCGTGCGCGTATGCGCGCATGGTACGTTCCTGTTCCGCGCATGTGTGCGTGCACCAAACTTCTGTAAAGAGCCCTTCAATTTTTGGTTACTTTGTATAGTTTTTGACCTTCTTGGAATGATGTGAAATTAATTCAGTGCCATGACTGACTTCATTACTGTTTGACAATGCTGAGTTCTTGTCGCCATGTGCGGATGAAATTTTAGTGATAACAGATGCCCCCTGATGGATGAGGTTAGGAGCATACGTATAGACGAAATCCATCAATGTTTCTTCTACTGAGAATGTTGTTGTAAGAGAGAGAAATAGTGGGATTGTGCAGAGCAATCCATTGGAGAAAAAAGGAACCGGTAGGACCCGACCTTCTGAGAGTTGTGCAAAAAATAGAAAACTGTGTACAAACGAGGCGGGCATGCCCCATGCTCGTGTTATGTAACTTTGAAAAAAGATGACTAAAGTGTTGGTGTAGACAACTGCAGCGCCCTCAGGGGCGGTAATGAGAAAGGTAGAAGACAATTCTACAAAGGAACATACTCTAAATAATAGGCAATGATCGTTGTAATAAGCAGCGACGATGATGCGGGCATTGATGGCCTTACCAAGTTCAGAGGTCTTCGGAAAATGATAAAAATAACTGCAAATAGTCGCAAAGTAAGACCCACCATAAAACGATAAAGTTTTGGCGTCGAATGTTATGGGGGCCAATGACAGCAGGGAGCAATGGTGTTTCACCCTGTGTCGTCCGAGATCTCTCATTGAATGGAGAATGAGAATCAAGATACTGTCGCCCTTCCGAAAAATTGTGTTGATGTCGACGAAAGGGGAACGCGACTCCTAGAAGCAAAGGGCTTTGTGGAATCTACTGAGGTGAGGAAGTGGCAGAGATACATGGACGAAGTCAAGAAGTGGGAAGACTCAAGACTACCCTTGGTTGGAGGATGTATGAGATAAAAATTGGCCGCAACCGTGTGACAAGGTCGAGTGTCAGGGGGATGACAAGACTAGTGATAAGTTGTGCCAGATGCGGGACAAGGTGAGCAAATTCAGAGGGTAGAGATAAGTGATCTGTGGAGTACTCTGAATATATGGACGATGTCGGCAAGGGTAGATGAGAAGAAATGCTCCAACCAAGGGTGACATGGGTTGCGTGTGGCCAAAAGGAAGCAAGTCGCCAATGGTGACAACAAAAGAAAATGTAAAGACTGGAAATAAAGGCGTTTGTACAATAAATAATGAATAATTTGGGGAGAAATGTACAAATATAGAAACGGGTGCCCCAGTGTGAAATGAGTGCCCCAAGGAGGGCAGAATTTTCTTGGGAAACTGATGAAGGGTGGGGGCCCCATTGGTGAGTTTCTGTATACGGAAGGTGAAATGAAGGTTAGGTTCGCAGATGGGAAAACTGATGATGGATGAAATGGAGGGTTCATGATCCCACGGAAGTGCAGGTAAAAGAAATAGAACCTGTAAAGAGATGATCTGGGAGTCCATATGGAAAGCTAGCAAAATGAGGAGAAGAAGTATGTGGCTGATTCACGACATGATGAAAGACTATCAGGACTCCCATCCCTAAAGGGTAATGAAGAACAACATGAGTGTCAAAAAGTGCCAAAAAGGTGCTAGGAATGGGACAACTCATGTGGGTAAGAATGCTACCGGGTGACTGTACCGAAGATGCAAATGGAGGTGTGGGTACTGCAGAGCTGGGAATGAGGATCCTAAAGGACAATATCAGCGGGTGTGACTGGAAATGTAAATGCAATACAGCGGGAGAGACTACATGCTAGTGCTGAATATATACCTGAAGGGATGATGTCGGTGGCCGATGAGAAGGTACCTGCGGACATAACAACCAACTACCCAAAGTGAACAATATCTGAAGAGAATTAAGATATGAGCATGTATTTGATAAATGTGACAATGCGCTTGCGTACCTGGCCATGATATGAAAAAAAGGCACCCCTGGGGCTCGGGATGAAAAGTGACCCAGGGACAGCTATGATGTAGGTGGAGGGATGCTGATCTCGTGGCTGAAGACAGTTTGAAAAATGGACACCTTGGGCTCCCGGAATGGTGAGTGGAAGTTTGGCAAAAGGCCTATATATAGCTGTAGGCCCCACATTTCCACCTCATTTGTACCTACTGCAATAGTGAATGGACGAGTAGATTTCAGAGGATATTTGGAGATTTTGAGAGGATGAGGCATCCGATCGATGTTCTGTGAGTATCAGGTTAGTGGTCTGATCATCCTGAATAGAAATAGGTTTTCAATTTTTTGTGCAGGGTTTGTACGGAGGGCCATACAGGGGTTTTTGGGGGGTGTGGGGCCCACATGCGTGGGCGATTCGGTGAAAGGCGCGCATACGTGCGTGAATGTAAACCGAACAAACGTGCATGGGTGCGCGGTAGGGGGAATTTAAGGCGCGCCCTAGGGGCGTGCCTGTGAGTTGAACAGGCGCACATCAGTGCACGCCTGTAGGTTTGACAGGCACGCACCGATGCACGTCTGTAAAATGAATAGGCGCACGTGAGGGCACGCCTATGAAGTGAACAGATGCACATTGATGCGCACCTATTTAGTGTACATGCGTGCATATAGGCACACCTGTGTAATGAACAGGCGCGCATGGGTGCGCGTTTGTGGGAACAAAAACCACGCCTAGGAGGCAAGGTTTGAAGGGTAAAAAATGAGTCTTTTTGATGCTGTTGATGGTTATCTGATTTGATATAGGACTCTGTGTTGGTTGCAAGTGGCCAGCAGTGACGATGCCAGTGCGGTGGTGAGAGAGAGACTGGCCCGAGTTGCGAGATGTTGTGGCCATTGAGGGGCCAGGCGTGCGAGCGACTTTAGCAACCTGTGGGTTGCTAAAGTTTTTTGAGTGCCCGTTGATATTTGCACAGAAGTATTTACTACAGTTCCTGCTCCAGATGTGGAGTCCGGAGCTGCACTGCTTCCTCATGCGAGGAGAGTAGATCCCCTTCACTTCGGTGGAGGATGTATATTTTCTGACTGGGCTCCCTTTTCGAGGAACGCCCCTACCGACGGAGCCGGTATTGCCCAGGACCACTCCGCTGGCCGAGATTAGCCAGAGATACTGCTCAGGTCGAGACTTCATGTCTAGGACTGTGGTGAGCATCAGTGCTATTGACTCCCTAGCTCATCGCTGTATAGCGGCGACGATTGTACGAGTATACGGGTCACTGGCGACCCAACGGATTAGTGGTGGCCAGCTGTTGGTGCTGGAGAGAGTGTTGGATGGTGAGCAGTTCACTTGGGGACTGACACTACATGCTAGGATGGTGGCACAGTTGGACCACTGTCGGTCCACTGATTGAGGAGAGTTTGCTTTCGGGTCCATCTTAGTGGCCTGGTTTTTAGAGAGGGTGTCGATGTTGCGCCCGAGGGTTCTACTAGAGATGCCGGGGGTATGAGAGCCGCGATTGAGGCGGTGGTCTATAGTTTTGGTTCGCCATGGTGGTGGCGAAGGTGGCCACTATTTTTCAGCAGATGCGGCATGGATATGGAGACAGATGCCGCAGGTAGTACTTCGATACCCATATGCTGGGGTGGACTTCCGGGGTGACCTGGACATGGTGTTGCCTCCAGGGGAGGTTTTTGACCATCGAGGTACGTTTTTTGATTTATGTTGTCTTTTGAGATATCAGTCCATATGTATATGATATAGATGCTGATACTATCTGTTGTTGTTTTGTGCATGTGCAGATGTGGCACCTCGCAGACGTTAGGTGGAGATGCAGAGAGCGCCGGCTCGTCGAGAGCCGGAGAGACTGCCGCATGGAGAGAGACGTCGGTGGGATGATGCCGCGGGGCGACCAATAGAGCCCGAGAGGGCAGTGAGGAGGCGTCGGTTCGATGACCCTGGTGCAGGGCCATCACACGCTCCTCCGGTGGCGGCCAGAGTGGACTTCGATGACATACGCCATCATCTGGAGATGGTGTTGCAGGATGTGCCTAAGGGCATGTGGACATGTATCCAGGATGAGAGCTTCCTGGAGCAGTGTGTGGGGGTGCCTCCACCATGGTGGGCCATAGTGTGGCGAGCAGCAGTGCTTGCTGCGATGACGAGTGGACGCCTGTCGCCTGGGCAGGAGGGTCATGTGGGTGGTCCACCACCACCGCCTGGGGTAGGTGGTGGTGGGACACCACCTCCTCCTGAGGGAGGAGAAGGTGGTGGTGCGATAGAGGCACCATGACAGATATATGATGTATATCTTTTTGGTTGTATTTAGGCTGGTGAGCCGATTTTTGTACCGAGGTGCTGTGCTGGTCTGCGGGTACATGTATTTTTGTATGTAAACATTCAAATGGCCTGATAGGCCTTATATATATATGAGTATACATATTTTGAGATCCTAATGTTGTCTACATGTGTTTTTTGTTGTTGATGATGATGCTGTCTATTCTATCTATATGCTGTGACAAGATTGCTGAGATGTGTTATGTATGTGTAGCTTGATGTGATATATTCCAATATAACACTATGTTAGCTATTTGATCTGTTGTTTGATTCAATTGTCTTGGAATATGTGTAAATGTAATGGAATCAAAATGTCGAGATAACAGTCTAACCTGCAGGTATTTGTGAAAGAGGCACGAATTGCGTACACGGTATACATTGTTGAGCTGAGAACGACTAGTTGAGAGTCGAGGAAGAGGCTAAGGTGACGAATATGATGACGCTGGGCATCGGCCAGGAGGCCGATGACCGCAGTGTATTCAGCTTGGTTGTTGGTTGCTGGCCCCAAACATATGCCGCTTGAATGTAGCATTTCGTGTGAGGGGGTGCATAGAGCCCAAGCTGCCGAAGCGAGATTTTGTGTCCAACGGCTGGTGCCATCGGCGTAACCAATGTGGTAGGATGGTGGAGGAATCATCTGTCAATAGCACAAAGGATAGTTTAGACGAGAGGGTAGGAGAAAAAAGATTAAAAACACTAAAAAGATAAAATAACCTAAAGTAGAATGACTACTTCTAAGCATAAAATTTCTTGAGGTATAACCTATTGATGGGTTCCTTGAGCGAGAGGCCTTCGGGGGAGGCCAGGATGTATGCGCCTTTGGTGAGGCAATGTTGGATTATGTAAGGGCCATGCCAAAGTGATTCAAATTTTCCATGGCCAAAGGTATCATGAGCGATATCGTAGGCCAGGATGAGGTCGCCTTCGTGGAATGACCAAAGGTTGACATGGCGATCAAAGGTAGTCTTGGATCATTTTTTAGCTTCCTCGTTGTTCTGTAAGGAAGATCAACGATCTTCATTCAGAGACTCCAAGTTCAGCAAGCGCTGCTCCATCGGAGCAGTGTCAGGTAATAGCTCAATTGCGGTGCATAGGGTGGGAATTTCGCACTCGATGGGAAGAGTTGCCTCGGCCCCATGGATTAAATGAAATGGCGTGAACCCCGTAGCGATCTTTACTGCCGTTCGATAAGCCCATAGCACAAAAAATAACATATGATGCCAATTGGTTTTATGTTTATTAACCGTGCGCTGTAACGTGGTCTTAAAGACTTTGTTAACTGCCTCGACCTGTCCATTTGACTGAGGGTAATATGGCGAGGCAAACTCATGAGAGAAGCCTGATCGAGATGAAAGTTCGATGAGGATCTCATTATAAAAGTGTTTCCCGTGGTCGAAAACAAGTTGGAGTGGTACTCCAAAACGGGATATGACGTGGTTAAAGAAAAAATGCGTTGCAGTGTCAGCGGTGTTATTGAAAGTGGGCATGGCTTCGGCCCATTTGGTGAAGTAATCAATGACGACAAAAATGTATTTGTGACCATTGCTGGAGGGGGGATTACAAGTCATAAAGTCAATGCCCCATTTACAAAAGGGGCCTGCAGTAATGACAGGGTGAAGAAGAGCGGGGGGAGCGCGGGATTTGTTGGCATAGAGCTGACATTGCTCACATCGTTTCATGGCATGAATGCAATCGTGAAATAGGGTAGGCCAAAAGTAACCAGCTTGGATAATATTTTGAGCCATGGATATACCCGAAAGATGGCCCCCACAGGCGTCGTTGTGGCAGTCGTTTATGACTCTGTCGGCCTCGTCAATAGTCAGGCAGCGACGAAGAATGGTGTCGACGCCCCGCCGGTATAGGATGTCTCCGATGAGGAGATAGCGGGGGGCCTGATGGCGAATACGCCGATGATCATCTCGTGATAGGTGGTTACTGAACTTTTGAGTTCGTAGGTAGACGAGAAGGTATCCATACCAAGGATCATCGAAAGCGATGTAAAGGAGATGTTCGTCAGGAAAGTCGGTGTTGACGGGGGCACGGGTGGTGTCATAGGGGAGGTTTGTGACAAGTTCAGCAAGAATGAGGGCCTTCTTACTCTTAGGTGTTGAAAACTCGAGGTTGTACTCCTGAAGGATAATGATCCATCGAGCGAATTTTCCATTAACTTGTCGACAACTGAGCAAATATTACATAGGGTTGGAATCTACGACGACTTTTGTGGTGCGAAGCAGAATGTAATGACGCAGTTTCTGGACTGCGAGGACAACTGCAAGAGTGAGTTTCTCTTCGTGTTTCTACTTCAAGGGTGGTCCTGAGAGGTTCTTACTAACGTAGTAAATGACATGTTCATGATTGTCATCTCTGAGCTGGACGAGGACGCCGGCTACTGATACAGCTGATGCTGATACGTAGAGGATGTAGTCGCGATTATAGTCAGGTGCACTAATTAAAGGTGCATTTGAAAGCACTGCTTTAAGATCGTCAAATGACTGTTGGGCATAGTCATCTCAGTGGAAAGGGATGTCGTGATGTAGTAAGCAGAGGAAGCTGTGTGAGCATATGGCGTAATCAGGAACAAAGCGTCTAAGAAAGTTAGCTTTGCCCTGTAGACTCTGAAGTTGTCATAAATTCCAAGGAGGTGGAATTTCAGTGATGGCTTTGACTTTGAGGGGGTCTACGGTAATACCACTTTGGGAAACGATAAAACTGAGGAGGCGCCCTGCGGTGATGAAAAACATGCACTTGAGAGGATTCAAGCGGATGTTGTACTAGCGACACCATTGAAAGATGATTCGTAAATCATCAAGATGTTGGGTGCGTTTATTGGATCGAGCTGTGAGGTCGTCTAGGTAGGCGAGGATGATTTTAGCCAGATCGTGAAAGATGTATGTCATCGCCTGCTGGAAAGTTGCGCCGGCATTTTTTAAGCCGAAAGGCATGACACGATATGTGAAAGTACCCCATGGGGTAATGAATGCGGTTTTATACTGATCGGCTGGGTGGATTTGGATTTGGTTATAGCCAGAGAATCTGTCCATAAAGGAGAGAGCCTCGTGGCCGGCACAGTCGTTGATAATTTGATCGATGAAGGGCATTGGAAAGTTGTCTTTTGGACATGCGTTATTGAGATCACGAAATTCGGTGCAAACACGAATAGTGCCCTATTTTTTGTCGACGGGTACAGGGTTGGAAACCCATGAAGTATAAGCGATGGGGTAGATAAACTCGGCTGTACGTAATTTGTCAATTTCGGCTTTGATAGCCGTGGCCTTAGATGGGTGTAGCAGTCGCTATTTTTGGCGAACTGGTGTGATGTCAGTCCAGGTGTCGATGCGATGTTCGACAATATATGGGTCGAGGCCAGGCATTTCTGTGTATGACCAGGCAAAAATATCCCTATATTCCTGGAAGAGGGCTTTATATGCGGCGATTTCCTAAGGATTGCAAGCAACTCCAATGATGATTTCTTCGACGATGCCATCTTTAATGGAAATGTCGATTTTGATGGTGGGGGAAATGTTGGCCATATTATATTCTTCAAAATTGTCGGGGACAGGAATGGGATTGTTGAACCAATCGATAGGCCCGGATGGGATACAATATTTGGTTTCGATCGCGTAAATGGGGTTTTGGTTAGGAGGCATGAGGGCTTCCCGTGGAAGGAAGAGTGCACGATGATGTAGTGCATCCCAGGGAGAGTCCGAGCATTGTAGCTCTTCGAGTATTTCCTCGTCACATTGGAAACGATGGGAATACAAGGGGTTGTGAGGAGTGATCTCGGTAACAGCGTGGTTGTCCCCTGATGGAGAAGAAAAGGGAGCAATGTTAGAAGATGATGAGGGTTCACTCGACATAAACCATATGTTGAAGTACTGAGGGGTACCCGTGGTGGTTGGGTGGAGAGTGTCCGTAGGGGAATAAGCAGGAGAGTTGGGGGGGTTGCGGGTTAAATCCTCATAGACATCATTTAAGAACCAGGGAGGCGTTGGGAGTGCCTCGGGCTCTGGAGAAAGGACATGAAGATCCTCGAGTGACGAAGTAATGTCAATTATCGCCTCTGCAGGTTGGTGAAGCAGGCCCAATTGATGTTGCCTGTATGCAAGGATCATAGGACACTTGTATGTAAAATGAGTTAATGAATTGTAGAGAGAGCAAGGGCATCTCATACGTTCATTGACTGAAGTGGTGACATAGCGAATGTCAGTGATATTCGAAGAGGACGTAGCAGGGCGTGGTTTGTTCTGGAAGTTCTGGCATATGGCCGCTAATGTCTGCCGAAAGCACGACAGTGCTGGGCAATGGTGGGTGTAATGGCCATACTCGGAACATATAACACAAGCATATTTGGTCCTCAACCCTTTACTACTGGAAGGGTGGGTGGTAGTGGGGGGACTAGCAGTAGTGACGGGTGTTGTGGGGGTTTGATTGGGGGGAATCAAATTCCGTAATTCAGGTAGGGATGGGCAATTGTTGGTTTGGTGGCCGTCTTTCTCACATAGTGCGCAAGGTGGTGGGATGCGGGGAGGAAGTGGAGCAGTGCGCTCCTTCTTCTTTCTTCTGCCCCCAGCGGTAGCAGGGGGGTTATGGAGTATGAATGTAGTGGGGGTAAGGACAGGAATCTTCATGGGGAGGCCTTCCTGTGGAGGAAGGGATGGGCGAGGGACCATCTCAGGTGGATGTAAATACCACACTGGGATTGCTAACACCATATTAGGT
>ML790010.1:60382-87734 GCA_009831015.1 Picea engelmannii | reverse complement strand
AACAACGGGAAGCAAGACAGAGACAGTTGAGAAACTGAATCTGATCTAGTTTTTCTTTGTTTCTTTGTTTTAAAAGTATTATCATATTTGGATGCCTTGACGGTGTGTTTTAGAGCCTTAAAACACAAACTCAGGAACAACAGTTCCCATAGATATCATGCCGAATTAGGAGAGGATGTGGGATGATTTCGTTAAAGAGGAGACTAGACTTACATCAAAGAGTTCTAGATAGCAACAGACATTGCAAGGTGATGAGGACCTTTCTCTTTGGACAAAGGGAAAGAAGAAGATCAGCAAGGGAGGCCGACAGGTCCCAAGTTTGGGGCCCTGCCACAGGGAGAGAGAAGTGGTGGGTAGAAGAGAGAAATGAGCGCAGTGAGATGCTTTGCTTGTACACATATGGTTAAATATGTAGGACAATGTCACAAGAAGAAGAAGAAGTTGTGGTATGATTCAACAATGATAACAAAGGAGCTTGAGTTCGATGCACAGTTTGCTAGAGAGTGTGCATTCACTACTGCTTTGTCAGTTGTCACACCATCCAACATCAGGTGGGGAGATAGAGTTGAGGAGGACCTATTGAATTATAGCAGTGATTTAGAGGGATCGTAGACGTATTTTTAATGGACACCATCATCAGGGGTGACTGGTCCACCCACGATAGCTTTAGTTTCATAGTTGTTATGTAGACAAAGGGTTGGTGCAAGGGATTTTGAGCATCAGATATCGATGAGGAGGAGCGACAGGGCACCACGGAGGGTTGAGCCTCACTTGGCTACAGTAACATGAAGATCAGGTTCTGGATCCACTTCAAGTGGAAGTTACTTGGCGAGAGGCCAAGTTGACGATATTAGTGAGATGCCAAGATCTAGGTACTCTTGGTGAGATACCAAGAGAGGGATATTCTTGGTGAGATGCCAAGAGTAGTGACCGTTGACAAGATGCTAGGAGGTAGAAATCCTTGGTGGGAGACCAAGGTTGAGATATTTGGTTTGATAGCAAGATATAGGTGATCTTGGATAGGTGGAGAGACACTTCCATCTATTGATCACATAGATTGAGAATATTTGTGTCAAAGACTACTTTCATTTATCAGGGTACAACCATACTGACCGAGTATTTTCCAGTAGGCAACCATGTCCACTATAGGGATGATATTGGTGGTGAAGCACACTTTCCTCGGTAAGAGGGAGTGTTGAGATTTGGGTACCTTGGAAAGTGGTCCCATTGTGTTTGTGAGCCTCTAAACATAAGAGGGAAATACTTTGTACCATGTACCATGTACTTTAAGTCTAATTTTAATTTGAATTAGGAAATTTAAGTCAAAAGTGAAATTTGGTCATTTAAGCTTAAAATGACTATTAATTCACTTTGTGGGTGAATTGAGGGACATAAAGTGAAAATATGGAAACTTAAGTAAAGTTGGTTTTGAATTTAGATTATTTTGGAGAGATCTCAAACATAGATTAGAGATGAGATGAGACGATCTCATCCATACATACTTTAGGTTTCCTTATGCTTCCTTAAGGAGGGCACAAGGGAAAAGGAGAGGCTCATTATTCCTTGTTATGTTCACCAAGAGATTTGGGAGAGGATAATGAGGATGAGGTTGGATGCATTGAGTGAGGAAATCTTGGGCACCCCCATTCATGGTGGTAGATAGCAAGCTTAGTCCTTCATTTATTTGTGGAACTAGTTCTTACTAGGAGGAGGGTGCACAATTACCATGGGGGACTTGCAAAGGTCATTTTTCCTTGAGGACAATTTTAGTGGAGAGCTACAACAAAGATTTAGAGTACTCTGTGAGGGTTTCTCCATCAGAGATTTCAGTTGGTAGAGAGGTTTAGTTCAGTGGTTTTGGAAACTTGTGAAGAGGGCACACCATCTTAGGGCACATATTCTTCATTTGGACTTGTGTTTCAACTTGGTTCAAGCCGCTATTGTATCATGTTCATCTTTTTATTGTACTTTTTGTATTCCGCCTTTTTTTCTCCACATATATACACTCATATTCCAAACTGTTTTTCCCTGGGGGGGTTTTATCCAGGGTCATATTGACCAAAAATACATGTTTTCATTTTCATGTATGCTAGTGTTTAAAACAACATTATTTCATCTCTAAAAGATCTCCAGGTGTGTTATATAGCTTATGGTATGCATGTGCTAACATCTTGTGACAAAACTACATGATAGAGCACCTATATGGCCTATGTAACCATAACGGAACAATAAAGAAGTTACTGAATAGTTTGTTGTTATAAAACAACAACAAGCCCTTGTTTTACAGTTGAAACTTAGAGACAACTTGAGGTCAAAGACAGACCTAGTTGGCAGCTTGTTAGGACCTGGAAAATCTTCATGGTATTAGAGCTTGGTAGATGAGTTTTGCTGAGTTTTGGACATCATCTTGGTGGATTGTTTTAGACATATTTTGGGCAGATTTTGTGGACAACCATTGACTGAGTTTAGTGTTAGCTTGTTGGAATAATTTTGTGGAGATTTGTAGAGAAGTTTGTGGACATTTCATTAGTCTCTTTTCACACCTATGTGGTAGGAGCGAGGCTGAGTTTTCACAACCTTTTTTCACACCTATATTGCTAGGAGCGAGGTTAGTGTTCCTTTTCCTATTTTCACACCTATGTTGACAGGAGTGAGGCAACATTCCTTTGTAGTTGCAACATTAGTTTGAGTGCAGTCGACAATGATTTCAACATCTCATATGCATGTGGAGGATAGGATAGTTGGAGCTAGCAACTAGTCTCCTTGGAAGGCTAGGATTGTCTTTGTCTTGGAGGACCTCGAACTATGGGATCTAGTTCAGGAAGTTGTTCATGTTCCCCATGCTACTGCTTCCATATTGTTAGCATAGTTCAAGAAGAGGAAAAACGAGGCAAAGAGGATGATATGTGATGTAGTGCGGAATCACATCATTCCCCACTTGATTGGGAAAGCTTATGCATTTGAGATGTGGGAATCTCTATGCAAGCTTTATAAGAGCTCTAAATAGAACCAGAAGATGACTGTGTATGATCAAATTAGGGGAATTCATAGGCTCAAGTTTGAGTCAGTGACTTATTTCCTTGGCCGATACACCCAGATCATAGATGAGCTTGGAGCCGTTGGAGAGGTAGTGGACTGAGATTCTATGGTAACGACAACCTTAAACAACTTTACCAAACCATGGGGTCCAGTTGTTCATGGAATTGTTGCCAAAGAGACCATTCCCACTTTGGAGAGGATGTGGAATGATTTTGTTCAGAAGGAGACTAGACTTACATCAGTTTCTTATGGACAACAACATACATTGTAGGGTGATGAGGACCTTGCTCTTTAGACAAAGGGAAAGAATAAGACTGGAAAGGAAGGTTGACATGGTCCTAAGTTTGAGGACCTACCACAGGGAGAGATCAGTGGTGGGAATAAGACATACATGAGCATAATGGGATGCTTTTCTTGTAGCGAGATGGGTCACTATGCAGGACAGTGTCCCAAGAAGAAGAAGAAGTAGCAGGATGATTAAGCAGTGACAACAGAGGATCTTGAGTTCGATGCACAATTTGAGAGAGAGTGTGCATTCACTACTACTTTGTCAGTTGTCAAACCATCCAAGATCAGGTAGGGGGACATATATGAGGAGCTATTGACTCATAGTAGTGATTCAGAGGGAGCTCAAACTCATTTTTCTTGGACACCATCATCAGGGGTGACTGGTCCACCCATGACATCTTTAGTTTCATATTTGTTGAGATAGAGGGTTGGTGTAGGGGATTCAGAGAATCAAACATTGATGAGGAGGAGTGACAGGTAACCACGAAGGCTTGAGCCTCACTTGGATATAGAGACGATCATATAAGGTTCTGGATCCACTTTAGGTGGAAGTTACTTGTCAAGAGGCCAAGTTGAGGATCTTGGTGAGATGTCGAGATCTAGGTACTCTTGGTGAGATACCAAGAGCGAGAGAGTCTTGGTGAAATAACAAGAGAGTGACTCTTGGTGAAATGACAAATATAGTGACCGTTGGCGAGATGCCAGGAGATAAAAATCCTTGGTGGGAGACCAAGGTTGAGATATTTGGTTTGATAGCAAGATCTAGGTGATCTTGGATATGTGGAGAGACACTTCCATATATAGATCATGTAGATTGATAATATCTGTGTCAGAGACTACTTTCATTGATCAGGGTACATCCATACTCACCAAGTCTTTTCTAGTAGGCAACCATGTCCACTATAGGGATGATATTGGTGGTGAAGGGAACTTTCCTCGATAAGGGGGAGTGTTGAGATTTGGGTACCTTGGAAAGTGGTACCCTTGTGTTTTTGAGCCTCTAAAAAAAAGAGGGAAATACTTTGTACCATGTACCATGTAATTTATGTCTAACTTCACATTGACTTAAGATATTTAAGTCAAAAACGAAATTTGGTCATTTAAGCCTAAAATGACTATTAATTCACTTTGTGGGTGAATTGAAGGACATAAAGTGAAACTATGGAAACTTAAATAAAGTGGGTTTTGAGTTGAGATTCTTTTGGAGAGATCTCAACCATTGATTAGAGATTAGATGAGATGATCTCATCCACACATACTTTAGGTTTCCTTATGTTTCCTTAAGGAGGGCGCAAGGGCAAAGGAGAAGCTCATTATTCTTTGTTATGTTCACCAGGAGAGTTGGGAGAGGAGAATGAGGGTGAGGTTGGATGCATTGAGTGAGAAAATCTTAGGCGCCCCCATTCAAGGTGGTAGCTAGCAAGCTTAGTCCTTCATTTATTTGTGGAGCTAGTTCTTGCTAGGGGGAGGACGCACAACTAGTAGGGAGGACTTGCAGAGGTCAGTTTTACTTGAGGATAGTTTTAGTGGAGAGCTACATCACAGATTCAAATTACCATGGGAGGGTTTCTCCATCATATCTTCCAGTTGGCAGAGAGCTTCAGTTCAGTGGTTTTGACAACTTGTGAGGAGGGCGCACCATCCCAGGGCGTATCTTCTTCATTTGGACTTGTGTTTCAGCTTGGTTAAAGATGCTATTGTATCAAGTTCATCTATCTATTGTACTTGTTGTATTCCACCTTATTTTCTCCACATATATACACTCATACTCCAAATTGGTTTTCCCCAGGGGGGTTTTATCCAGTTTCATGTTGACCAAAAATACCTATGTTCATTTTCATGTATGCTATTTTTCAGAACAACATTATTTAATCTCTAAAAGATCTCTAGGTGTGTTATATATCTTATGGTATGTATGTGCTAACATCTTGTGATGAAACTGCATGCTAGAGCACTTATATGGCCTATGTAATCGTCACAGAACAATAAATAAGTTATTGAATAGTTTGTTGTTATAAAACAACAACAAACCCTTGTTTGACAGTTTAAACTTAGAGCCAACTTGAGGTCAAAGACAAACCTAGTTGGAAGCTTGTTAGGACCTGGAAAATCTTCATGGTATCAGATCTTGGTGGATGATTTTTGCTGATATTTGGACATCATCTTGGTGGTATGTTTTAGAAATATTTTGGGAATATATTGTGGACAACCATTGACTGAGTTTAGTGGAATCTTGTTGGAATAATTTTGTGGAGAATTTTAGAGAAGTTTGTGGACATTTCGTTAGTCTCTTTTCACACCTACGTGGTAGGAGTGAGGATGATTTTTCATGACCTCTTTTCACACCTATGTTTACGGGAGTGAGGTCGATGTTCATTTTCCTCTTTTCACACCTGTGTTGACAGGAGTGAGGCAACGTTCCTTTGTAGTTGTAGCATCATTTTGAATGCATTCGACAGTGATGTCAGCATCTGAGATGCGTGTGGAGGATAGGCTAGTTGTAGCTATCAACTAGTCGCCTTGGAAGACCATGATTGTCTTTGTCTTGGAGGACCTTGATCTATGGGATATAGTCCAGGAAGTTGTTCTTGTTACCCTTGCTACTTCTCTGGTCTTGTTAGCAGAGTTCAATGCATTTTCTACATGTTCATCAGTGGAAATATCCTTGAGATTTACTGCTCCCTTCTGTACCATGTCCCGGACATAGTGGTACTTGATCTCAATGTGTTTTGACTTGTCATGAAACACATGGTTCTATGACAACTTCATACAACTATGGTTGTCAAATAAAATGAAAGTCACCTCTAATTTGAGATCAAATAGCCATGCAAGCAACATTCTAAGCGAAATTTCTTCTTTTCTAGATGATCAGGTTGTAATATATTTCTCTTCAGCCATATTGAGTGAAAAAATGGTTTTCTTCCTGCTAAACCATGCAATCACAACTGATCCTAGACCGAAGCAACACTTGGATTTACTTTTCCAATATACTACACTACCGACCCAATTGGAATTAGCATATCCATGTAGGCTTATCTCTCAATCTAAGAAATATTTGAGACCATAATCAGTTGTACCCTTTAGGCACCTCAATACGTGTTTTGTTGCGACTAGGTGAACATGTCTTGGCTCAAAAATATATTGACTCAATATTTTCAACCCAAAACAAATATCTGGTTTCGTGTTTTTCAAATACATCAGTGATCTGATCATCTATTTGTGTAGGGTGACATCTACTATTTCTGAAGATGTATCCCTTAGTAGCTTCAGATTTGTCACCATGAGGGTAGGAATGGCCTTGAAATCCATCATATCGAACCTCTTTAGAATCTCTACGTCATATTTTCCTTGGTTTGGGAAAATATCATTTTGTGTTTTCCATAACTCTAGACCTAGGAAGTAGTGCATTATTCCTAGTTCTTTCATCTCGAATTCTGCGGAAAGCTTCATCTTGCTCTCAGTGATGGGATTCTCTTCTCCTGTCATAAAATAGTAATCTTTGTATGACAAAAGTATCACTGGAATTACATCCTCAAGCTTGTAGTAAAGGTTGGTATCTTCTTTACTCTTGGTAAAGCCCAAACTCATCAATAAGTTATCCATTCTATTGTACCATTCCCTTGGGGATTTCTTCAAACCTTACAAGCCTTTCTTTAGCCTACACACATGTGACTGTTTGTCATGTGTCTCAAAACCTTGTGGTTTCTCCACATACACTTCCTCTTCTATCTCACCATTAAAGAAACTTGTCTTCATGTCCATTTGATGTATCTTCCATTTCATTAATTAAACTATCACAAGCACATTCCTAATGGAAGTGTATCTCTTTACAAGAGAAAAAGTCTCTACATCATCATTACCTTCTTTATGGGAGAATCCTCACGCCACAAAAATTTCCCTGTAATTTTCAATACTTCCATATGTTGCATGCTTTATTTTTAAAATCCATTTTGAGCTCACAATTGATTTATCTCGTGGTATTAGAACTACATCCCAAACATCATTCCTCAAAATGGATTGGTACTCTTCAATCACGACATCCTTCCATTCCTTCTTTTTTGCAACCTTCTCATAACATGTAGGTTCTGGATCAATAATATCACTAAGGAGTGCCACGTAACTAGAATAAGGTTTTGGTTTCTTTCTTTCTTTGTAAGTTCCTTCTAGAGCACCATATTTTTCTGCATCATGTATAATATTATGGGCCCAAGTTGGCCTCTTCTTTCCTCTAGGTGGATCTGTGGGTATTTGTGGCTCTGCCATGTCATGATATTCTATATCATGCTATATTGGTACAATATCATTTATCTTGTCTGAAACTCTTTGAGATACCAATTATTCATCATGGTATTCATCTGTATGACACTTCCTTGAATTGTTGAATGTTTCATCCTCATCGAAGGTAACATCTCTGTTGATCTCAACCTATTTGTGACTAGGTATGTAGACTCTATATGCCTTCGATGTTTCACTATAACCAAAAAATATGCCCTTCTTTCTTGAAGGGTCCAATTTGGATCTTTTGTCCTTGGGACCATGGATATACACTAGACAGTCGAATATTCTCAGGTGGCTTACTTCTGGCTTCTCTCTTGTGAACATTTCTTCTAGGGTCTTACTCCCAAGAACATGATGGGGTGTTCTATTCTGCACATATACTGCAGTCCTTGCTACTTCTTCCCATAGATGTTGCAGTAAGTTTAGATAATGAAGCATGGCCTTCACTGCTTCCATTATCATTCGGTTCTTTCTTTCCATGACACCATTTTGCTGAGGATTGTATGGAGTAGAGAGATCCCTCTTAATCCCAGCTTCCCCACATAATGCCTTGAATTCATCTGATGTGAATTCGCCACCATTTTCTGACCTCAAGACCTTAATCTTCTTTTCATAAATATTTTCTACAAGGGTCTTGAATTCCTTAATTTTTTTAAACACTTCACCTTTTGAATTCAAGAAATAAATCCAAGCTTTGTTTGAAAAATCATCAATGAAGTAGACATAGTATGCATACCCATTGGATGAAGAGGTGGACATAGGTCCACATACGTTTGAGTGTACAATGTCCAATACACCTTTGGAATTTCTTTTATAGCTTGGAAATGGGTTCTTCATGCTCTTTCCTTCTGCACATTCTTTGCATATGACCTCATGGTCCACCTGGATCAAGAACAATGCCAAGACAAAAAACATATAGAACTTTGCTACATCTCCTTCTCTCTGGAAAACTTGTGCACCTTTTCTCTCTCTCGTGCTTGGGCGAGATGAGTGAGTAAATGAGGCCTCTAACCGTTCTATTTATACACAAATAAATTTCCCTTTTAACTACTAGGGATGACTTAACAATTGTCTCTTAATTACTTTTGCATTAGCCATAATAGGGGCTGACTTGACAACGCGACTTTATTTTACAATAAAGGCCACAATGGGGCCGACTTTAGAAATACAACATAATAATATTCTTTTAGGGTTTTTGTATAATCAAATACAATAGGAGAATATCTTTTACTTCCACACATTATTCAACAATAGGATGGGTTTTGTAATACTAAGATTCACATACAAAAAGTATAGTTTCCTTTCAATGCACTCAATCTTCATAGATACTGAAAATTCCTAGTATTATGTTGAGCTAGTTCAGAAAAATACCTAGACAAGCTTGGCATAATAGATAGACTTAAAGGGTGAAGAATTATAATTTGATCTCTCTACTGGAAATAGTAAACAAAAAATTAAAAGGTTGGAAAGTAACAAAGAAAAACTAAAGAGTTAAAATTTAAGTTACCATATGGAGAAACCGTTGCATAGGGTGTCAACATTCTGAGTTCGATCTTCAAATTAAATACCTGGATTTCTAAAGGTCATTAAACATTAAACAATTGTGTTAAGATTATGAACATGAGTTCAAATTTATTAGCTCGCTTGAAATTCCAATTTAAACTATTCTTGGAAGTAATTGTTCGACAATTGTAACATCCCCGACCACCCATGTCGCGCCATGCTACTCCAGAAAAATCTCTCATTCTCTTCTCAACATACTGTAACATTCCCAACATCCAACTGAGCTATGCCACATAATTTTTTCGAACTGCATGCAATTAAAATATATACACACAAAACTCTTACACACACACACACACACACACACACACACACACACACACACACACACATATATATATATATATATATATAATGAAAACAAAAAAATACATCTATAAATGTACGGATTCACACTGAAATAATAGTAAACATATATATGAAACATATATAGGAAATACCCATAAATATATAGACAATTGTAACCACACATAGGATAAACCCATAAAAATAAACATGTAAATAATAATGCAACATGTAAATTTATCACACAATTGACACTTATCTTGGTAAGAATATCACCAATTGCGTGCAGACCTTCCATGAACCTCCCAGCCTTAGACCACAATTCCCATCACTCTCAGTAGTGGGTTACCCCCGAGCTGGGACTAAACTCCACCCGAGTAAAGGGATTCCTAACCAGGCTAATGTATCACAGACAATGGGAAAGACTCCGTCACAAGTGCCAACTCAAACTAACAGCCTAGAGTCCCCCATTCCCCACATGCCTATCCCACCCTAGGAAGTGTGCCCCTTCTCTACTCAATAGTCCTTTGGCTTCCCCACTCCCTTTCTAGGCTTTAACAACAGGTCAGATAGGAAGTCTCAGAGCCCTGTAGCTGTAGTTTTAGCACCTTCAAGAAATCAATTCCCAATAATTCTCTCACCCAAAGAGAAATTTCTCACGGGCCTGACAACTCACCTCTTCAATATCCCATGGGCCTGACAACCCACTTCTTCAGTCCATCTCACAAGCTAACTAGGTATACACACAAGTATGGTTATCGGTACAAATTCAGATACAATGGCATGAAGGTACAAAGGATAGCTCATTGCGTGAGTGAACGATCATGGTACGACTGAATGGATGACTCCTGATGGAAGGAATGATAGGAAAATGAACTAATTTCAAATCATATGTATGCATGTCCCCAACTTGGCACTTGTCATGTTGGGAGCTACTTTGGCCCACTTGTCCCCAAATTTGGAACTTAGGATAAAATAATTATTCATACTTTATACTTTAAGAAATATTAATATAATATTCCTTTTTGGCTTAAGCTCCATAGATTAGCCCCTTTCTTCTTAACTTTTATCCCCCCCCCTTTCCCTAACTAGTGGAGTTTAGTCCCCCATACTCTTTTATCGTGGTCGGTCTGCGTGCAATGATGTATT
The DNA here is from genome assembly GCA_009831015.1 of Picea engelmannii. Classification (NCBI taxonomy): domain Eukaryota; kingdom Viridiplantae; phylum Streptophyta; class Pinopsida; order Pinales; family Pinaceae; genus Picea; species Picea engelmannii. The sequence continues at coordinate 77,132 of ML790010.1, read as the reverse complement.
TTATATTAATAATGAGACATATACAAAAATAGGTGCACTGGCCTTTAACATCTAGGATCTTCGGCCATATGAAAACACAAGCATCCTAGCTTATAATAATAGGCTCACCAGCCTATAAAACACATCATATACACAAAGGCTCACTGGCCTCAAAATTGTGTGCACTTAAGTTGCTGCGCACAGTATCCTGGAATGTGCACACTTCATCATTTTATTGCGCAGTACATGCGTGCACTATGCCATGAAAGGTGCATACAAAAATGATATAAAACAACTTACCAACTTAAGTACATTTTCATTTACATTTACAATCGGGTTCGTCCTAGGGATATTACAATCCCCTCCCCTTATTTATGCATTGTCCTCTGTGCATTATGTACACATATACAAAAAAAAAATCAAAAATCCTCAAAAATATGTGGGTATTCTGCCTGCATTGCATCCTCATGCTCCCAAGTAGCTTCCTCAGGACCGTACCAGGTCCATTGGACCTTTACAAGCCCTATGGATCTATTCCATAGATGTTGGATTTTTTGGTCCAAAATGTGTACCGGATGCACTTGAAAAGCACCTTATTACTCCACCTGAATCACATTACAATCAATAACATGATTAACATCAAGTATATATTTCTTGAGCAATGATACATGGAATACATTATGAACAGAAATAGATGTAGGAAATGCAATCATATAAGAAACTGGACCAATGCTCTCTAGGATTTCAAACGACCCACAATAGCGAGCTGCCAACTTTGAACAATTTCCCAACTTCGGGGAACTTATGTTGGCTTTCAATTTCAAGAATACATGGTCCCCAACTTTAAATTCCCCGTGAGTTATACCCTTATCAACATAACTTTTCTACCTATCTTGGGAAGCCTTTAAATTTTGTTTTATTTTCAACATTTTCTCCTCCATTTCCCTGAGTAAATCTGGCCCAACCACTGCTCTATCTATTGGGTTATCCCAACTTACCGATGTGTTTCACTTTCTGCCATAAAGTGCCTCAAATGGGCTCATCTTTAAAGATGTTTGGTACACATTGTTATAAGAAAAGTCTACTAAGTGTAGGTAGTCTTCCCATTTTGATGGTTTATCCATCACATACATCTTCAATTACTTGATTCACCCTCTCTATTTGTCCATCTGATTCTGGATGATAAGCTGCACTAAAATTAAAATTTGTTCCAAATCCATTAAATAATGCTTTCCAAAATTTTGAGGTAAATTTTGGATTTCTGTCAGATACAATTGTCTTTGGTATGCCATGTAATCTAGAAATTTCTCTCATATAAATATCAACAATGTTGTCTTCCTTGTGAGTGAGCTTAACTGGAATAAAATGGGCAGCTTTAGTAAGCTTATCCACCACTACCATGATAGAATCATGTTGCTTGTTTGCTCTGGGAAGTTTGGTGATGAAATCCATTATTACAACTTCCCATTTCCACTTAGGAATGGGTAATGGATGTAGCAAACCAGCTGGGTGTCTATGCTCAACTTTTACCTTTTGACATTCCAAACACTTGGCAATAAAATATGCAACTTATTTCTTCACGCCTGACCAATAATATTGGCTTTTGACAGCTGCAATAGTTTTCTGATAACCTAGGTGCCTAGTACAAGGTACATTATGCATTTCTCTCAATATCATATTTTTCACTTCATGAGAATTTGGTACATCAATTATTCCCCTGTACCTCAGAATTTCATCATTATCTAGCTTGTATTCTTCAATTTTCTGTTGCAATTTACCTTGCTATAATTTTGCAACTAATTTCTTTAATTGCAAATCTGATTTGGTAGCCTCTATAATTCTGTGTTTCAAATTTGACTGATACATGCTAATGGTTGTAGCATGAAATTCATGTACTCTTCCGATGAGTGCATCAACCACTTTATTCTCTTTCCCCTTGATATGCTTTATATCAAAGTCATATTCACTTAGAAATTCTAACCATCTACTTTGAATAACATTTAGAGTTGGTTGATCAAATAAATATTTCAGACCATTATGGTTTGTCCTCAACTCAAACCTTTTCCCCATGAGGAAGTGTCTCCATTTCCTCAAGGCATGCACTATGGATGCTAATTCCAAATCATGAGTGGCATAATGTCTTTCATGCTCCTTCAACTTCCTTGATTTAACCCATTTTGAGTGAGGACTCCACCAACTTCTTCTTTACATGAATTTGTGCATATAATGAAGTCTTCATTTGGGTCTGCAATCCTTAGTATTGGAGCACTTGTTAATAATTGTTTCAAGTGTTGGAAACTCTTTTCACAATCCAATGTCCACTGAAACTTCACACCCTTATTTTGCAAGGAAGTGATTGGGTGTGAAATCTTTGAGAATCCTTCAATAAATCTCCTATAGTAGCCTACAAGGCCCATGAATGATCTGACCTCTATCACATTCTTTGGCGCTGACCATTATCTAATGGCTTCTATCTTCTCAGGATCCACTGCTATCCCATCCTCTGAAATGATATGTCCCAAATAATGAGCACTTGCTCAATTTGGCATACAACTAATACTCCCTTAATACTTGCAAAACCATCCTCAAATGATGCTCATTCTCTTCTTCTGACTTGGAATATACAAGGATGTCATCCAAAAAGACAATGACAAACTTGTCTAGATATTCTCGGAAAACACCATTCATTAAGCACATGAAAACAATTGGTGCATTTGACAACCCAAATGGCAACACTATGAACTCATAATGACTATACCTTGTCCTGAAGGTGATCTTCCTGATATATTCCTCTTTAATTCTTACTTGATAGTATCTTGACCTGAGATCTATCTTTGAAAATATCTTTGCATCCTTCAATTGATCAATAAGATCATCAATCCTTGGCAGATGATACTTGTTCTTTATAGTCACTTTATTCAACTATATGAAATCAATGCAAATATTAATGTCCCATCTTTCTTCTTCTCAAACAAGACTGGGGCACCCCAAGGTGACACACTCGAGCGTATATACCACTTTCTTCAGAAGTTCTTCAAGCTACATTTGCAACTCCTTCATCTCTGGTGTACTCATTTTGTAAGGAGTCTTTGACACTAGAGATGCTCCAGACATTAAATTTATAGAGAAATCAATATCTCTCTTTGGGGGTAGTCCCGGTACCTCCTTGAATACATCTTCAAATTCTTCTAGGATTGCATGATCTTCCAAATTTGGCACCCTAACTTTAGGTGTCTCTTCCATATGAACTGCAAATATTTGACACCATTTTCTGTAACATTTTTTCAATTGTAATGCTGAAATTTCTCTGATGGTTACTACCTTAGGAATTCCCTACACTTTCCTTAGGATCCCTTCCTCATCCAAGCAAGTAAATGCCTTTTTATGACAGTATAGGATGGCATGATGTCGGTCCAGCCAATCCATCCCAATTAGACAGTCATAGGAAACTAAAGGAAAAATGTTCAAATCTTCCCTAGTGTTCAATCCATTCATGTCCATAGGACATGACTTAACCATCTCATTAACTTTTCTTTTGTCTCTAGTAGCCAGCTGTACCAACCAAGATTTTCTATGATTTCTTCTTGGAAAATTCAAACTTTCCACCATCTTAGAATCTATATAACTATGAATAGCTCATGAATCAATTAAAATAACAATGGTTTGGTTGTTTATCATACCTTCCACTTCAATCATATGTGACTGATACACTTCTTTCTTATTGTCCAGGGCTTCATAGATCCTTGGTACATTTCTACCCATGTCCTCCACTGTTTCAATTTGTTGTACATTGTGAAGTGTCCTCACTTTTTCACCTATGTGAGGGCAATCTCTAAACATGTGATCTCCTTTACAAACCCAACATTGATAAGGTGGATTCCTTGGCCTTTGAACCCCTGTCTCAATCGTTCTGGGTTCTCTATAATTTGGTTGTCCCTGAGTATTATTTCTGAAGAATGGTGGCTTATTTCCCTTCTTCCTCTAATCCATCTTGAATTTATTTTTTTCTTCCCAGGATTTTTGGAAGGTTGGCCTTGCTTTTTGTTGAATATAGTCATTTAGCTCGCCTTATGGTATTCTCCAATGTCTTGGGATCATCATACTATATTTTGTCACTGATGAAGGATGGCAATCCACTCAAATACCTCTAAATCTTAACTATCTCATCCTTGATGAAAGAAACATACCTCAACAGTTCCAAAAACCTTCTTTCATATTCATCTATGGTCATAATCCCAAGCTTGAGTTCAAAGAATTCTTTCATTTTCTTATCATAGTATCTCCTAGTCAACTATTTCTTCTCAGAATACTTCTTGATTTCCCTCCAAGTAACACTCTTCTCTTTAATGTGTTGCACCTATACAAGTTGATCCCACAAGATGAATGCCTTTCCCTTGAGTTGATAGATGACAATTCTACCTTCTACCCTAGATGAATAATTATGCAATTGAAAATACTTTCTCATTCCCAACAACCATGTCTCTGCATCTTCATCCTTCTTGTGCTCACCATCAAATGTAGGATGTTTGATTTTGTTCATTTCTCCTCGTAGCTCACCCACCCCATACCTCTTATGCTTCCTGATAGGGGATGGACTTGAGATTGTGTGTGCTTTGTTATGGGACTGCCTCAAGGAGTGACAGTGATGTCTGCTAACACTTATGGTTCTTCTTTTCTCATCAAGATACCTATGACTTCCTGATTTGCTTGAGCTACTCTCCTTATCCAATTTCTTTTCTATTATATTCAATCTCTGCATTAACTTCATGTTGAAGTCCTCTTGCTGCTCCTTGGCTCTCATAATCCTTTCATTATCAACTTTATGGATTTGGACATCCTTTTGTAAATTTCTAATGGTCTCTACCATGTTCATGTTTTCATCCCTTCCTTCTCCATGTCCATTGGAGTTTGTTTCTTCAATGCCCAAATGGACATCCATCCCTCTAATCTCATCTTCCTGGATGTAAGTCCCTTGTGCATCTCCCATTTCTTTGGACTCTGTGTTGATCCTGATCTGATCTAGTTGTTGTTAACTCTGCAAAATGTGTAGCCAACAAAACTTTGTCAGACTGACTGTTTCAATAATTTCATGAAAAATATGAACTATTTTGGTTCAATAATATATCAGAATTATTTCTTTTGATTTCCTAGAAAATTGACTTCCCAGATCAATTTTCTGGGTGAATAATTATATTATTTTGTCTGATATCTTTCCAGCACCTACTCCCATGCTCAATTCTAAGTCTTGAGAAAAAAGTTATGGTTATTTGAAAATTGCCCATTAATTTTTCTGTTCACACTTCAACTGGGTGCAACTCTGCGTTGTAATTATGCATTTTCGCACCTAGTCAATTGGAGTTTTCATAGGATATCTATTTGGGTTCTTCATATACATATTCTAGAAACTCTGTCCAAGTCTCACATTTTTATGGGTTTCGAGCTGCTAGTTACAACCAGCTGAAGTTCTAGGCCAATTCGTGTTTTTGGTCTAGAATGCTACATGTACCTTCTTTTCTATATTAAACATTTTTAACATGCCCAGAAATTTAATTAAGCTCTAGGACTGTAATCTATGGTTCAATATATTTCCATTGACTGCTCTTGCGCCTCAATCAGATTCTGGAGCTGAAAGTTATGGCTCTTTGAAGTTAGTTGTGTCTTAAAATTTACCCTCCATTGTTTGTGTTGTAACTTTCTCATAAAAGTTCTGTTTGACGAACGATTTACACCATTAGAAATATCTCTCTAAGATATTTTGTTTGAAATTCAGAGGCAGAGTGTACCTTGGTACAGTCTGTTCTCATGGTTTTTGAGTAGCTAAAAATGTTGTTAGGGCCCTAAAAAACGCACTCCAAAAAGATGATGATCAAATGATATAAAAAGTCGCAGAAATTCGATAGTTTTATGTTGTTGTTCACCCTTCAAACGACTTCGCTCGCACAAATTTCAATCTGTACACCCATATTTAGCATGCGTAGCAACACCACAAGTAAAATCATGTTCCGTGCACCTATAACCACTGTGCATCACTTCTCTGTCACGCCAATAACTAGCGCACACTACTTTTGTGTCGCGCGCCAACATCCACAGCGCAAAATTTTGGTTCTTTCACTATTACCTGTTGCACACAAATTTTGTATCGCACGCTAATATTCCACGCGCATTTCACTCTATGCATTGCATGATGCCAAATTTCAGTACACCCATAATGCGCACCATTTACTACATTGTCATGTGACAACTTATACTCATATTGCGCGCACACCAACCAAACTCCTTTGCACTCTGCCCATACTATGCACACCACGCACATCATTATTAGGTGTGTGCACACCACACAGACCTTATTATGTGTATGCAAACCACGCACCAGTATTAAGCATGCGTCACTCAATCCGCACAGCTCAATGGTAAATTTAGTGCGCGCACCCTCACACCAACATTTTTCTGTTCGGCGCCAAAATTTAGTGTGCGCTCCTGCACACCAACATTTTTCCACATGGTGCCAAAATTTAGTGCGTGCACCAGCACGCCAATATTTTTCTGCGCAGTGCCAAAATTTAGCGCGTGCACCAACACACCAACATTTTTCCACGCAGTGCCAAAATTTAGCGCATGCACCAACACGCCAATATTTTTACATTTCACAAGATTTTTACTGTGCATCATGCATTTTTAGTGCACTCACCTGCGCACATACATTTTTATGTGTATCAATGCCTCTTGATTTGCGCTGCAGAAATTAGGGCTTTTGCTTAACTTTTCCCTTTTTTTTACCATAGACATTCTGCAACTATGAAATTTGTTCAATTTCACCCCGATAAAATCACTGCGGTTTGACGTTTCTGGAACGAATTTCTCCCAAAATCAATTTATGAATTGAGAATTTTAACCATTAAACTCGCTCCAACTATCAAGGCTTCACTGTAACTTCAAATTCGACCAATTCTAGGTCTGAATTTGCTAGAATATATATTAAATCAATAATATCTCATCACATGGACAAATTTCTCAATTTTCCCATGAATTTAACAATAGAAATTGGGGCTTTTTCCCAATTCTGCCCAATTGTTGTTACTTTTTACCATGGATGCTCTATAAACTGAAATTTGGCCACTTTGAAATCAATGCTCTATAAAATTGCACCTCAACCTAACTTACTTGGCCCATCCAGGCTCAGTGTTGAAAATTGAAGCTCTGATGCCATATTGTAACATCCTTGACCACCCATGCTGGGCCATGCTACTCTAGAAAACTCTCTCATTCTCTATTCATACTGTAACATACCCAACATCCAACTAATCTATGCCACATAAAATTTTCAAACTGCATGCAATTAAAATATATACACATAAAACTCTTGCGGATATATATATGTATATATAAATGCACGGATTTTCTCTGAAATAACAATAAACATATATATGCATCATATACAGGAAATACCCATAAATATATAGACAATTGTAACCACACATAGGATAACCCCATAAAAAAAACATGTAAATAATAATGCAACATGTAAATTTATCACACAATTAACACTTATCTTGGTAAGAATATTACCAACTACGTGTAGACCTTCCAGAAACCTCCCATCCTTAGACCACACTTCTCATCACTCTTAGCAGCAGGTCACCCCCGAGATGGGAAAGACTCCATCACAGGTGCCAACTCAAACTAATAGCCTACAGTCCCTCATTCCCCACATGCCCATCCCACCCCAAGAAGTGTGTCCATTCTTTGCTCAATAGTCCTTCGGCTACCCCACTCTCTTTCCTGGCTTTAGGAACATGTTGGACATGAAGTCTTAAAGCCCTATAGCTGTAGTTTTAGCACCTTCAGGAAATCAACTCCCAACAATTCTCTCAACTAGGGAGAAATTTCTCACGAGCCTCACAACCTGCCTCTTCAATATCCCATGGGCCTGACTACTCGCTTCTTTAGTCCAGCTCACAATATAACCGGGTATACAAACATGTATGGTTATTGGTACAAATTCAGATACAATGACATGAAGGTACGAAAGATAGCTCACTGCGTGAGTGAAAGATCATGGTATGGCTGAATGGATGACTCCTGATGGAAGGAACGATAGGAAAATGAACTAAGTCCAAACAATATGTATGCATGTCCCCAACTTGACACTTTTCATGTTGGGAGCTACTTTGGCCCACTTGTCCCCAACTTTGGAACTTAGGATAAAATAATTATCCATACTTTATACTTTAATAAATATTAATATAATATTCCTTTTTGGCTTAAGCTCCCTAGGTTAACCCATTTTTCTTAACTTTTACCCTCCCCCTTTCCCTAACTAGTGGATTTTAGTCCCTCATACTCTTTTATCGTGGTCGGTATGCGTGCATCGATGTATTTTATATTAATAATGAGACATATACAAAAATAAGCGCATTGACCTTTAACGTCTAGGCTCTCCGGCCTAATCAAAACATAAGCATTCTAGCTTATAATAAGAGGCTCACCAGCCTATAAAACACATCATATACACAAAGGCTCCCTGGCCTACAAATCACGCACACTTAAGTTGTTGCGCGCGGTATCCTGGAATGTGCACACTTTATCATTTTACCGTGTAGTACATGCACACTATGCCATGAAAGGTGCATACAAAAATGATATCAACCAACTCACCAGCTTAAGTACATTTTCATTTACATTTACAATTGGGTTCGCCTTAGGGATATTACAACAATTAGGTTCAATTTTCATCTCTATATTGCAGGTTAAAAAATCGCAGAGTTCTAGAAAATTAAAATTGGCCCAGTCAAAATAGAGGGGCTACCAACGAATATGTAGTTTGGAGTCAGTGAAGTTAGGTTCAGTTTTCATCTTTACATTGTAACTTCGAAACTGGCGGAGTGCGAGTGAAGTAACACCATTCGGGGATGCCAATGAATCTAAAATTACAGTCTGTGACAACTAATTGAGCACATTAAAGCTCATAGCATGATAGGGTCTCTATTATTCTATCATTTCCATCAACATCTTACAACACCTTTGTGACTGGTCCCATGTATCCACCGACTTAATATTAATTACACACACCCGATTCGAATCCCATGAGGAGTTCATGCAACAAATTGGTCTTCACAAAAGGCTTTTGTAAGAGAAGTAAGTGCAACATATAATGAGAGGATTCGATGATGATGAATAATCAATGCCATATTGTTTATGAAATAGAATGAAGAATATTATGAATAATTCATTCGAGGAAGATAAAGCATGGGAGTAAGTGTGTTGCGGTGGAAGTAGACGAGAACGACTTCAGGGTTGATGCAGGTAAGAAGCATGATGGAGGCGACATAATTAACGAAATATTCCAAGACAATTGTACGGAGAATTATTTCAATCCCCTTGGAGGACTACATAAATCCCCTAAACCCAATTCAAACACTGGTGAATTAATTTAATCCCCTGCAAGGATGACAAATATACCATAAAACCAATTCAAATATTGATGAAAATTTTCAACCCACTTTAGGGATTACATAAATCTCATAAACCCAATTCATACACCAATGAATTGTTTCAACCCACTTCAAGGATGAAAAAAACCTCGTAACCACAATTCAAAGACTGATGATTTTTCAGAAACTATAACGCTCGAAATGCTTGACATACAAAATGAATAAAAGTAAGGACTTACCACCTTCTATAAAAATAATCTCATGTTTAATTGGTGATTTTTTTTTCACATTAAGTAATAGAAAAATCAATAGGCATTTCTTTTCCAACTGACTTAGTAGTAACTAACGAAAAAAACAAAATATATCAAGAATGAATTTAAAAATAAATTTACCTTCCTTTTTCCTTTTTCACGAGGAGTTTCGATATCATTGCCACTTCCTTCCATTTCCTTATTAATCTTGTCATAGAAAATATCCATGGCCATGGAAGAACTATCATCCTCCCTTAATGACTTCACTACTAGAATTTCCTCTTCAACAGTCTTGCTCTCCATTTGATCAACCCCAAAAGCACCATTGGGATCTAGTTTTCCTATATCAATATCACCAGTCACATTATGTGTTGCATTTATATAAAAATGATCTTCATATGGAGAATTAGCATCTTGTTGATGTACCCTACGGTAATCTAAACTAAGCCTACCATCCATGGCTTGATCAACATCATTTCCACATGCTTGAACTCGACGTTACAAAGACTCGGAATCACCACGTTGTTGAGCAAAGCAATATCATCCAAACCCTAGTTTAGGAATAAAAACTTTCAATATTAGCAACAACACTTCATCTACAAAGAATGGTTAGATTATATTTTTTTCCCTTTCTAAACAAAAAACCACAATACAAATGGTGTTAAGTGGTTGGTTCCATGAAAAATTTACAATAAATTCACAGCCCCTAAAAAGCACAGGTGGTGTCTTTTCCACAAAACAGAGCTTAAATCCTCCAAGATTGTTGTCCAAATGAAGGGATAAATAAAGGGATCTATGGGGATTCTTCTTCAGACTGCCTGTATTCTTAAATTAGGGCATCGAAATAGGAAAAAATGGATAACATAGTTCAGATAAAGTGTGGAGTCGGCGAAGGAGAGGAAAATAAGAGAGATGATTCATTAATCGTTGATGACTTATGTCAAGTTTGTAAAGCCTCTTGACAGATGACGAAGACCTAATGATGAATCCTCCCGTTAAATAACACATCTTCTGTGTAATAATTACTAGCATACCTCTGAAGGAGGGGAAAGGAAACACCGAAGAATACCTCAAAAGGTCCATTCTCATCCCATACATCAAAAAATATTTTCAATGATATTATAACTTCAAGAATGCCCATTAAAATAATCACATATATGTGATCATGAATTTTCAAGAGAGAATTGGAAGAGGAAGAAGAGAAAATGACATACAACAAAGGTGGAAGAAGGAAGGTGGGAGAACAAAAGTCCCTTAAAAACTCCTTGGATGTAAATAATCATATGAGAGACTACATAAGATCCCATAGAACCTACTTGAATGATATAAACATTACATCTATCCATATTAATTTTATGAAATTATTTATAAATATTCAATTAAGAGGTATTTTTGTTCTATTTCTCTACCTTTCAATATTGACGGTTTGTTTGTTAATTGACAGTTTTTATGGCAACACTAATTTTACCGATGTGCACCATTCTACTATCCTTAATTCTTCAGGGATTCTATGAAAGTATTGAAATATTTGAATCATAGAAAACCAAAATAATCCATACAAATGAATCATTAGTCTATTAAAGGTGCATAGAAACAACAAACAACTCATTAGTTGCTCATAAATGAAATCAAATCCCAATTGAATATTTCACGTATCATTCATTCATACCAAGAGAAATATCTATATTGGAACGATACATCTACACCCAACATGTTTTTAAGTTTTTCAAATTTGTCTCTATTCAAAAATTCATGGAGAATATTGGTCACTCAATCCTAAGTGGCACAATAGATTAGCTCAATATCTTGATATTGCACCATCTTTGTGATGTGATGAATTTAAATATGCTTTATTCTACATGAAAACCCTAATTCTTGGCTGATTTGATTACTTTATGATTGTTACAAAGTAGGGGAGTTGCTTGTTTATGCTCCAACTTAAACTTACCAACAATCCTTGTAATCTATATGGATTTACTTGCAACATGAACTGTTATTTTGTAATCAACTTCTATACAAGAAAAAGACAGAAAAAGACATAGTGGTTATTTTCATCGTTGTATGTAAAATAAAGAAATCCATCTTCATCCTTCATTGTGTCCTCGTACACATATGACACATCGTAACCATGAGAAACTGACAACATCGATTAAATATGAGACTTAGATACCAAAATCCCTATGTGCACTACCTCTATGTATGGAAAGAGAATCCAGGGTCAATTGAAAATGTCTTTTGTATATAAAATGGAGAGCACACCAAGATAATTTATATTCGAACTTGACAATCATAAAACAATAAATCAAAAAATAGTCGTTGGAAAATTGCGTGTCAGATTAAATCAATTTGATATTGCTTTCTCTACACTCAATGTTTTCTCTTACAAATCACACATATACAAATTTCCCCATAAAAAGATATGCCATTTCTTTAAAGAAACTAAAAATGTAATGTCAAACCCATCACAAATATTAGGAAATGGTGATTTCATAAAATTTCTATGAAGTTAAAGAATATAGGTGTGAAAATGTACTTGAAAACAAAATTATAATTGCAAAAGACATCCAAATATTCTTCTTCTCGAAGGATATGCATTCAACATGCCACTCAAATGGAATGCAGAATAAGACAATTTATATTCGAATCAGAAAATCATAAAACAATAAATCAGAAAATGATTGCTGAAAAATTGCGTATCAGATTAAATCAATTTGATATTTCTTTCTCTGCACTCAACTAATGTCAAACCCAACACAAATATTAAGAAATGGTGATTTCATAAAAGTTTCACAAATTTAAAGAGCAAAGTGTGAAAATGTTTAACTAAAAAGATTTCTATAATTGCAAAAGACATCCAAATATTCTTCTTCTCGAAGAGATGCATTCACCAAACCACTATGGATGGTTGATGTTTCAAATTTAAGAGGAGAAAATTTAAATTTTAAAATAATCATTTCATTAAATTAACTATGTAGCTATTTGTAGAGAGAAACATAATAAAGCAACGAAAATGAGTGTTGAGTGTCAAAATTCAAGGTTGCATTATCATGTACACTAATAAATACAGAGCGAAAGATGGAAAAAAGATTGGAAAGTTTTAACTATTCAAGGAAAATATGTTATGCAAAAAAGCCCAAAAGAGCATGCTAAAAGTAACAATGTAACCTAAAGGCCATCACAAGATGGGGCATTTTATGCAACTATTGAGACCATGTAAAGATAGCATTTATTGCAAATGTATGTTACTTATAAAATTTTATGTCAAGTATATGAAGCTATGGCACTCTATCACTAACTCACTTATATGAGGCTATGTGACTTCATCATTGGCCCATTCATCTTATGGAATTTTACCAATCATACAATGACGTAAAACATCTCTAACTGGATTTACTAAAAATATGATGATGAGTAACATGGAAACAAATACAAAAATGTGAATCTGTGATAAGTCTATTAAATGTTATAAGTGTTGAAAAATTACTTATGCAACTAACAATTACAGTTCATCTTTTCTTATTATGCTTATTTAGCACATTAATTGCATATACAACATCATTGAAAGATAGATAATCACATAAACAAGATAAACACAAGGATTATCTCGGGAAACCTTTTAGGGGAAGAAATCCACACAACGTCTTCTAAATAGATTCTTCAATCAAGCACAATGCCAAGACAAAAAATAGATAGACCTTTCCAACGTCTCTCTCTCTCTCCAAAACTTGCACACCTTTTCTCTCTCTTGTGCTTGAGTGTTATGAGTGAGAAAAATAAGCATCTAGCCCCTCTATTTATACACAAATGAATTTCCCTTTTAACTACTAGGGCTGACTTGACAATTGTCTCTTAATTACTTTTTCATTAGCCACAATAGGGGATGACTTGATAGTTTGACTTTATTTTACAATAAAAGACACAATGGGGCCGACTTTAGCAATACAACATAATAATATTCTTTTAGGGTTTTTACATGATCAAATACAATAGGATAATATCATCCACAACTACACATTATTCAACACTCCCTCTTATCTAGGAATGTATTCTTCAGGATCAATCTACTTCTGCATGTCTATACACTTTGACCATTGTCTTCTTGATTTTCACGAATCTATATATCATAAGAAGTTATTCCCTTGCACCATCCTTTTGTACTAGAGTAACATACCAACCTGCGCTGGGGTCATAAACCAGCCTGCGTTGGAGTAACATACCAATGTGCGTTGGAGTAACAACCTACAGTGGGGTAGCATACCATCCTGTGTTGGAATACCAATCTGCACTGGGGTAGTATACCAACCTGCGTTGGAGTACCAACCAAATCCGTGGTAGCATACCAACCTTCATTGGAGTACCAACATGCATTGGGGTAGCATACCAACCTACGTTGGAGTACCAACCTACATTGGGGTAGCATAACAACCTATTTTGGAGTACCAATCCTCACTGGGGTAGCATACTAGCCTGCGTTGGAGTACCAACCTGAGTTGGGGTAGCATAATAGCCTAAGTTGGAGTACCAACCTGCATTGGAGTATCTCCCACTACTAGGGATGTCATCACTTCACTCTATTGGGGATCACATCTCACTACTGGAGAAAACAAACACTTCTCACTAATCGAGAAGTCTTTCTGGACCACTCCAAGCTTGTTTTTGAAATAGTCAAACTTAACTCTATACAGGGGCTTGGTCAATACGTCTTCTACTTGTTCATCTTTTCTTATTACGATTATTCAACACTTTAACTACATATACAAGATCGCTGAAATAAAGATAATCACATAAATAAGATAGACGCATGGGAAACCCTCTAGGGGAATAAAACTCAACAACTTCTAAATAGATTCTTCAATCGAGAAAAATGACAAGACAAAAAACAAATAGACCTTTGCTGCGTCTCCCTCTCTCTCCAAAACTTGCACACCTTTTCTCTCTTGTGATTGAGTGAGATGAGTGAGTAAGGCTTCTAACCCCACTATTTATACACAAATGACTTTCTCTTTTAACTAATGACTTGACTTGACAATAAAAACCACAATAAAGACAACTTTACCAATACAACATAATAATATTATTTTATAATTTTTATATGATCAAATACAATACAAGAATATCTTCCTCAACTACACATTCTTCAACAATAATATGAGGTTCGTAATACTAATATTCACATACAACAAGTATAATTTCCTTTCAATGCACTCAATCTTCATAGATACTGAAAATTCCTAGTATTATGTTGAGCTGGTTCGCAATAATACCCAGCCAAGATTGGAATAATAGATAGACTTAAAGGGTGAAGAAGAAGAATTTGATCTCTCTACTGGAAATATTAAAGAAAAAATTCAAAAGTTGAAAAGAAACACAAAAAAAACTAAAGAGTTAAACTTTAACTTACCTGATGGAGAAACCTTTGCATAGGACGTCAACATTTTGAGGTCGATCTTCAAATTAACTACCCGGATTTCTAAAGGTCGTTAAGCATTGATCAACTGTGTTAAGATTCTAAACAATAGTTCGAACATCTTAGCCCGCTTGAAATTCCAATAAATCGTTCTTGGATGCAATTGTTCGACGATTAGGTTCAATTTTCATCTCTACATTACAGGTTCAAAACTCGCAGAGTTCTAGCAAAGTAAAACTGGCCCAATCGAAATAGAGATTCAGTGAACTTAGGTTCAGTTTTTAGCTTTACATTGGAGGTTCGAAACTAGCGGAGTGCCAGTGAAGTAACACCATTCATGGCTGCTAATGAATATATAATTACATTCCGTGACAACTAATTGAGCATAATAAATCCCATATCATGATAGGGTCTCTATTATTCTATCATTTCCATCAACCTCTTACAACACCTTTGTGACCTGTCCCATGTATCCATTGACTTAATATCAATCACACACACCCGGTTCGAATTGCACGAGGAGTTCATGCAACAAATTTTCCTTCACAAAAGGCTTCTGTAAGAGAAGTAAGTGCAACATACAATGAGAGGATTCAGCCAGGATGAATAATAAATGCCATAATGCCATAGTGTTTATGAAAGACAATGAAGAAGATGTTGAATAACTCATTCGAGGAAGGGAAAGCGTGGGAGGAAGTGTGTTGAGAACGAATTTAGGGTTGATTCTGGTTGGAAGCATTATGGAGGGGACATAATTAATGAAATATTCCAATACACAAATGAATGGAGAATTCTTTGAATCCCCTTGGAGGACTACATAAATCCCCTAAACCCAATTCAATTAATTTAATCACTTGCAAGGATGAAAAATATACCATAAAACCCAATTCAAATATTGCATAACTCTTTCAACCCACTTCAAGGATTATAGAAATATCATAAACCCAATTCAAACACTGATGTACTATTTTAACCCATTTCAAGGATGACAAAAACCTAGTAAACACAATTCAAACACTGATGAATTTTCAGAAACTATAATGCTTGAAACGCTTGACATACAAAATGAATAAAATTTTTGACCTACCACCTTCTATAAATAAAATATCATGTGTAATTGGTGAAAAAAATGTCCACATTAAGTAACGCAAAAATCAGTAGGCATTGCTTTTCCAACTAACTTAGTAGTAACTAATCAGAAAAACAAAATATAAAAAGATTCAATTTAAAAAGAAATTTAGTTTCCTTTTTCCTTTTGTGAGGAGGCGTTTCGACATCATTGCCACTACCTTCCATTTCCTTATCATTATTGTCCTGGATAATATCTATGGCCATGGAATCAGAGCTATCATCCTTCCTTAATGACTTCACTACTGGAATTTCCTCTTCAACAGTCTCACTCTCCATTTAAACAACCCCAGAAGCACCATTGGGATATAGTTTTCCTTCATCAATATCACCACTCACATTGCGCATTGCATTTATAGAAAAATCGTCTTCATATGGAGAATTAACATCTTGTTGATCTACCCTGCGATCATCTAAACTAAGCCTGCCATCCATGGCCTGATCAACATCATTTCCACCTTCTTTAACTCGACGTTCCAGAGACTTTGAATCACCACTCTATTGAGGCACATAACCGAAAGACTCTTGCAAGTTCCTATGTTTAACAACCTCTA
>ML790010.1:30383-54504 GCA_009831015.1 Picea engelmannii | reverse complement strand
TAGATTCGGTGCGACCTATGACACTCTTTTATCTTTTCAAACTTTCACCCTTCTTCAACTCCCTTTGTCTAGATGAGCTCTCCCAACCTACCTCAATACAACCTTCCCCAAGACAACCCAAGTTAACCTATAGGGTCTACTTGACTCCTTGGAGAGGGAGCTCTCCCTCCTTGCTTGGTTGCTGCCTCAGAACACCAATTTGTGATTATGAAAGAAGTCACTAGCCTTCCTTGAATTATTTACCAATGTATTTATTTCTTGGTTATATAGGCACGTGCCTTTCCTCCGCGACCCACCTTCTTTCATATGATGACACGCCCCTTATTTCATATGATGACACGCACTTTTCATTGTTTGTCCACTTTCGCAACTTGAGCCGACTCTTCAACGGGTGCACACCCCTATCTTGTGCACAGTCCAACCCAACCGATGTTTCTCTTTGGTTAAAGGTGCCCAACTTGTGCTTTCATTCGTTTCCTCTCTCAATTGCATCGCAAGGCATTCATCGCACATTTTGGGCATTTATCTTGTTTAGCCGACTTGTCTCACCGATGGGGCTCCCAAATATTTTGTGCACACCCATCCTTGGTTTTGCGTCAGTCAAGCGATCTCTTGTGAAGTCTGTTGAGCATGCATGCCTTTTTCGCACCCAAATTCACCAACCATTCATTTCTTCGTTTGCGCGCCCATATATTTATCAGATGCCCACCCAACTAGTTCTTCGATCAAGTCACCACTTAACCTTCATCGCAAATCATGTCAGTGAAGTCGTACTTGGCATCACATCGCGTGCCCAAGTACCTCGAATTAACTGAACGTCCGCTAACTCACCCATTTCGCATGTCTTGACTCGGGAAGGAAAGATGCACGCCTAAGGCAAGTCCTTGGTCATGACATCTTCTCTCTTAAAAAAATTGCCACCTTCATAAAGGTCCTTCCTTTTAAGTGTTAGATTTATTGGAACAAGGTAACAATCTTAAGAGTGATTAATAAAAAAATTACTCATACTTGAATACATGTTTTTAAAGTAATTAAGAAATTTGTATTGGTGTGTTACAACCATTTTTAGGTTTTAAAGTTATATAATAATTTATAAATAAATATCTACACTCATCAAATAACTATGATACCAAAAAAAATATTTAAATTAGATTATATCCTTATTAAAATGTTTTATTTATTTTTTCCTAAATCAAGTAAAGGACTTTTATCCTAGGAAGCTCATATAGGGAAAAACGAGCTAAACATTGAATTTAAAAATAAAGGAAGTTTTCCTCTATCAACCAAGATTTAAAACAATATATATTAAAAATAGACACCCATCCTTGGGAAAATTTAGGAAACATATTCTCTAAACTTCATACAATTGTTCACATAAAAATCATTTCGGTTGTGATGTTATTGGAAATAATCCTCAAACATGTGCATAACAATAAATGAATTTAAACTCATTCAGAAACACAAGAATCTCATGTATTTCTAAACATTGAATTTAAAAATGAAGGAAGTTTGTCTCCTAACAACCAAGCTTTAAAAATATATAAATTAGAAATAACTAGCTTTAAAAAAGAGACAATCATCCCTCGGAAAATTTAGGAAATGTATTCTCCAAACTTCCTAAGTTGTCCACATAAAAATCATTTGGGTTATGATGTTATTGGAAATAATCCTAAAACATGTAGATAACAATAAATCAATTTAAACTGATTCAAAAACACAAGCATATGAATTGTGGATAAAAATGAATATTATACATACAAATATATCCATTAAAACGATTGTCCATTTAAGCATAACATACTAAAATTAAGATTTAATAGCATTTTTATTATTAATTTAATCTATTGACATTGTAAGTTAAATAGTCACAAATGTTCATAGTATGCACTGATGTTTTTAGAGAGAACTTGAATGTTCAGAAAAAATTCACTATCCAAATGAGAATATCCCTAAGTTCAACAAAATGTAGACCTAAAACCAATTTGTTCTTCATCACTAAACCATTCATAATAATGAACAAAATGTAGACCTAAAATTAATTTGTTCTTCATCACTAAACCATTCACAATAATGATATCTTAATTGTTGATGATTGCAACTTCATGAGACATTCTCTGGGTCATACTCGTCGATGGACTAAGATGGGTTGACCTATGACGATACTCCTCGATGGACTGATTTGAGTATGACACTTATCGATGGACTGATAAGTTGTACTGGGTTGGTTCCCAATGACCCTTGGGGTGTAGCTCATGTGATTAGGATATTCTCTAGGTCATACTCCTCAATGGACTGAGATGGATTGACCGGTGATGAAATATTGGGTTAGTGCCCAGTGACCCTTGGGGTGTATCCCATGTAGTTGGAATATTCCCTAGGTGTTAATCCTCGATGGATTGAGCTGGGTTGACCTATGGACACTATGTGGTTGTATCCCTAGTGTTCTCTAGTGGGTTGTGGCCCCTAGACGAGATGAGAATGCCCACATTGGTTGTAGCCATGTGTGACAAGATGGAGGAGACATTTCACTATGATGTCAGAGAAGGAAGAAGGCCTAAGCCTTGTGAAGAAGACCTAGAAGAAAAAGTCAGATCTATTGAGTGGCACCACTTGGATGAGACAATTCACATCTTGGAATTTTATATATAGAGAGCCATCTCCCATTTGGAGATCATCACTTGAATCATTAACTCATATGTATTTATATTTCTTGGACTAGTGCGATACCTTTGGAGTAGTAGTGCCATTCTTCTTTATGGTTTTTTATTTTCTCTTGGATTATTATTATAGTGAAAGGTTGTTGGGTTTTCTTCCCTTGTGCAAAAGGGTTTCCCAGGATAAATTCTTGTGTATCTTGTGCATGGTTATCTTCTTGTGATCTTGGTTATTTACTAAAAATATTGTATATGGTTTATGCTTCATCTATGCTTCTGCTAATCTGAAATGATAAAGAAATTTAATGAAATATAAATAAGAATAGAATTCAACATGCTATTATAGCATTTTTCGTTCAGAATAGTCTAATCACTAGAAGGAAAATCATGAGATTTACCGTTGCAGTTTGTCGTTGTTGTCGCTGCAATTTGTCATTGCTCAGACCTAAACCTTGTCAATATCGTCGAGCAATATATTGGAGGATGATGAGATTAATTTTACTCTAGATCAACTCACCCTAGACTATCACACCTCCTGGTGGTCTCATATTACATCTTGGTGAAAGTTGGAATTTCCTAGTTGCAGTGCCAGTTGTAGTTGCAGTGCCAGTTGCTTCATTGTAGTTGTGGTTGTAGTGCCAGTTGTAGTTGCAGTGCCAATTGCAGTTGTAGTTCCAGTTGCTTCATTGCAGTTGCAGTGCCATTTGCAGTTGCAGTTGCTAGTTTCCAGTTGTGCAAGCTTTGAGATTAGAAGACAAGCTGGATGGTGCTACAATTTTAGAGGTATGAAATTGTATATGTTTAAAATTATATCATTATCATGAGGGTGTTTTCAGGAAAAGGGATATTTTTTCTAAGAAACAATATGTAGATCCAAAGGGATCTCATATCTTATACATTCAGAAAAATAACACATCCTCCCTAGAAGTGAAAAGTCTAGGTTTGATTGTTTTGATATGCCTCTATGCCTCTAGCTGTTATGGCATTATTGCAATCTTGTGTTGCATTATGATCTGTTGAAGTTATGATCATTATGAGATGCACTTTTTTTTAAGCTAAATTGATCTCCTCCAGGATATATTCTTGGTTGTTGACTTTTTTCCTGGTGGGTTATCTTGTTAAATTCCATCGAGGTTGTCATGGAGATGTGTTGTTCTTGTTTCTTGTTCTAGGAAGGTTATTTTGTTAAATTACATGGAGCTTTCCATGGAGATGTGTTGTTCTTGTTTCTTATTTCGGGAAGGTTACCATGAAGGAAGGTCACCAGTGATAGATATGAGAGGGAGCTATTGTGACGATTGCAAAAGACAACATATTAGACAGTCTCTAGTTTGAGACATAAATAAATATGACCAGAAAAGGAGTTTGTACAGATTGACAGTTGAACTAGTGCATTCCCTGATGCATGATTCTATCATTTTGAGTGAGTTATGGCATAAGAGACTTTCTCATTTTCATTATAGATTTCTTCCCACTCCAGGGAAGATGGTGATAGGTCATCCAATGCTCGATGTAGATCATGATGACATTTGCATAGTTTTTTCTCTTGAAAAGAATGGCAAGGGATATTTTCTAGGTAGTGACAATAGATCCAAGGGGATCTTGGACTTGGTGCACTCAGATTTGTGTGGGCCTATGAAATTTTCTTCCTTGAGTGGATAATTATGCTGTGTGATCTTCAGACTTGGATCTTGAAGAATATCATTCCCAAGGAGGTATTTCACCATAGTGAAGCTTGAGGTTGGACACTTTAGGATATTTGGGTGTCATATTTGCATTCACATACCCAAGGGGAAGAGGTCAAAGTTAGAACCTTCATGTAGGAAGGGTACATTTGTTGGCTATAATGAGTCTTCGAATGCATATCGGATCTACATCCTAGGTCAGAGACATATTGAGGTGAGCATGGATGTTTTCTTTGAGGAGGAAGTAGCCTTCAAGAGATCTAGAGGATCTCACATGGAGATTGATAGTGAGAGGTAGGAGGATATGGTATATTCTCCCCCTCATCCTTTAGCAGTTCAGAGGGAGCCAGTCGAGCCCATTGAGACAATTAATCTTTTTGATTGAGTTGATCCTATAGATCATGTGGATGTTCCTAGAGATATTGTAGTAGGCCAGAAAAGGCCTACTTGGGCTCGTTAGAATTTGCATGAGGTAAAGGGACATGTAGCTCCCTGTGGTACTTTTAGAGAGATAAAGAGACCTCAGATATTCTTGAGCCATGTTGCAATGATGAGCCACATCATTGATTCCTAGCCTTCCTATTATGAGGAGGCATCTAGTCAACAAGTATGGAGAGATGCCATGATGGAGGCGTGTCATTCCATAATAAAAAATGGTGTGTGGGATATTGTTTCGAGACTTGAAGGGAAGTCTATTGTAGCTTCCAAGTGGATCTATAAGACCAAAAATGAATCTGATGGGAGCATTAAGAAGCACAAAGAGAGATTTGTGGCTAGAGGATTCTCTCAAGTAGAGGGAATAGACAATGATGAGACATATTGTCATGTTGCTCTGTACACCTCCATTTAGACAATCATTTCCCTTGCTTCAGCCATAGATTGGAGACTAAATCATATGGATGTGAAGAAAACCTTCCTCAATGGAGAGATTGAGGAAGAGGTGTAGAACGAGAAACCATATGGTTTTGTGATGCATGGGAAGGATTCCCATGTGTGTAGGTTGAAGAAGGCCCTATTGGACTCAAGCAGGCACCTCGATCTTGGTATGTGAGGATTGATGGATACCTGATGAATTTGGGGTTCAGTAAGAGTGTTGTTGATTCCAACCTATACTATAAGGTTGTTAATGGTGAGTCCCTGGTTTTTTGTCTTGTACGTTGATGATTTATTTCTCACCAGAGTAGAGAGCCTCATTGTTTGGTGAAAATATGAGTTGGAATTTGATTTTGAAATCAAGGGTCTTGGAATGATGCATTATTCCTTGGGACTAGAGGTGTGGAAGAGAACTGATGAGATATTCCCAATTCAAGGTAAGTATACAATCAAGATTCTGAGGATATTTGGGATGTTAGACTATAAGTCCATGGCCACACCAATGGTGTTGAATCTAAAGAAGTTGAGTGAGTATTATTCCTATTCATATTTGATTGATCAAACTATGTAACTATAACTGATTGGATCATTGATGTATCTGGTTAACACTAGACCAAATATTTTATATGTGGTGAGTGCACTTAACAAGTTTATGAGTCAACTGATACATATGCATTAGGTAGAAACAAAAAACGTGTTGAGATACTTGCGAGGCACAATTTGATATGTCCTGAGATATTATTCCAGTATTGACATGAGATTGCAGGGATATGATGCTTTTGATTGGCTAGGGAGCAGAGTTTGCAAGAATAGCACCTCAGGGTGTTGCTTCAGTTTGAGGTCTTCCATGGTTTCCTAGTGTAGTAGGAAACAAAATTCTATCACTTTGAGCACCACAAAAGCCAAGTATATTGTAGTATGTATGGTAGTATGGGAAGTAGTGTGGCTTCGAAAGATCCTTGTAGGATTCTTTGGACAAATGTTGGATCCCATTGTGATTCATTGTGATAAGCGGATCTATGTGAAACTCTCAGAGAATCCATTATCTCATGACATATCAAAAGATGTTGAGATCAAGTTTCATTATATTTGAGATATGGTGTAGAGGAAATTAGTACTAGTCTAGTACCTTCCTACAGATGAGAAGATTGTGGATTTTCTCACCAAGCCCCTTTCTAAGTCAAAGTTCGAGTACTTCTATGATAAAATCGGAGTGGTAGAGAATCCCCCTCTCGCTGAGAGAGAGTGTTGATGATTGTGGATTCATGACACATTCTCAAGGTTGTACTTCTCAATGGAATGAGTTGGGTTGAACTGTAAGGATACTCCTCGATGGACTGAGTTGAGTATGACACTTATCAATGGATTGCTAAGTTTTATTGGGATGGTGCCCAATGACCCTTGGGGTACAGGCCATGTGGTTGGTATATTCTCGAGGTCATACTCCTAGATGGAATGAGCTCATTCGACCTGTGATGACATACTAGGTTGGTGCCCAACGACCCTTAGGGTGTAGCCCATGTGGTTGGGACATTTCCCAGTTCATACTCCTTGATAGAATCGTATGGGTTGACATGTGGACACTATGTGGTTGTAGCCCTAGTGTGCTCTAGTGGGTTGTTGATCCGGATTTTTATGAGTAGAACGAAATGACTACAGATTATTACCAAATGCTTAACATAGAATAACAGAGATATAGTAAAATTGGTTTTCTATTCAATAAAGAAATAAGTTGAAACTGTAAAATGCAGTAGAAAACAAGCTTGTTGGAATGGTGGCGGCTTATCTCTGAGAAGAGATGTGACGACTGAACTCATTCCCAAGAAGATGATTACAATGAGGCTCTCAAGGCCTTTTTACAATAAACAGGAGTTTCAAAAACCCTAAACATCCAAAAACCTAACCCCAGGAGATGAAGCGCCAAAAGTCATGTGTGCCCTGTTTGGGTAAGTCAGTACATCAACTTCCAGGGGTCGTAACTTTTTCATACGACCTTTGTTTTAGGTGTATGATAGCCCATTAGAAAGATCTATCCGAGGAATACAACAGTTGCACAAAATTTCATGATGAAATTTTCCAACTGC
Source organism: Picea engelmannii (assembly GCA_009831015.1). NCBI lineage: Eukaryota > Viridiplantae > Streptophyta > Pinopsida > Pinales > Pinaceae > Picea > Picea engelmannii. The sequence goes on along the minus strand of ML790010.1, from coordinate 47,208 downwards.
AGCATACCCCAAAAAACGTCGTTTAGGGCCTCAAAACGGCTTCGGAAGTTTAGGACCCAAAAAACTACTAAAAATAGTAAATTATCAAAATTGCTAGAAAGTTGTTTTGAGCCAACTGGAAAAGGTGGGTGGCCACCGATATCCACCTGGATAAATCCTCCATCCTTAGGAAGCAATGGTCTCCATTGCATTGATTTCCCCCATCAGATGAGGAAATTTCTGCTAAATTTGGCCTCGGGCGAGCCACTTGCCTTGGTGCAGGAGCTGCCCTGCTTTGACGACTCGATAAAGTTGGATCCTTTATTGTCGAGTTCCCTTGATCTGTGTGTCCATAATTTGATCACTCGATGCCTGTTGTATGCAGTCGGGGTTGATCTCTATTGGTGTCAGTTGTTCTGCTACGTCTAAGGTGTCCAATAATGGTGGGAAATAAGACTGAAAGAGGTCCATGTTGAACACTGGGTGCAGGCCAAGGAAAGGAGGAATGTTGAGCACAAAAGAATTATCCCCCATAGCCTTGGTGATGGTGTACGACCCATATCAGAGTGGGTGAAGCTTTCAATGGGGTCCTGTAAGGTGTTCTTTATGCAAGTGCAACCAAACTTTATTGCCAACCTGAAACTTATGTGGAACCCGATGTTGATCATGGTGCTACTTGTACTTGTCATTAGACTTTTGTAGGATATCCTAAACCTGTTGGTGGATGTGTTGGATCCTCTGAATGAATCGGGTGGCTTTGTCAGCCTCAGTTGGAGTAGGAGAGGAGTTGGTCGAGGTGATCACAAGGGGAAGTGCAACATCTATGGGACCCAATGGTTGGAATCCCAACCCCACCTGAAAGGGGCTGTGGCCGGTTGAGCTATGCAGGGCTCAGTTGTAGCTATGTTGGACATAGGGAAGACTCTCATCCCATCTGCAAGGGTTCTTGGAATTATACATGCATAGGATATGCATGATCATTCGATTTACGACCTCGGTTTAGCCATTTGTCTGGAGGTGGAAGGCCGTGGATTTGGTGAGCTTGGTGTCTAGTAGTAACCAAAGGCTCGACCAGAATGTGCTGAGAAATCAACTGTCGCGATCTGAGACAATGGTTTGTGGGATTCCAAAATGTACCCAGACTCGTTCAAAGAAGAGCTTGGTAGTGGCTTCTGCTGTGATGCTCTTCTTGCAAGCAACCAGAATCACCATCTTAGAAAAGCGACCGACAACCACAAAAACACAGTCATTTCCCCGCTTGGTGGATGGGAGGCCCGACATGTAGTCCATTGAGATGGATTCCCATGGTCTATCAGAAGTAGGAAGAGGGGTGTACAAGCCCTGTTTCTTAGTGGTTGGTTTGGCAATAGTGCAAGCAGTGCAAGACCTGATATACTTGCTGACCTCCTGTCGAAGTTTCGACCAATAGAAATGTTTTTTGTAGCATTGCCACTGTCTTTTCGATGCCAAAGTGTCCTGCCACCTAGTTTTAGTGGGCTTCCAAAATCAGCTTCGCTCGCTCACTTGAGGGAACACATATATGTCCCAGATGACACAACAACCCATCTTGAAGATGGAAATTATCGACAACTTCCTTTGCACCCAACATTTGGTAGGTGGTGGCGAAGTCTGGGTCTGTCTCATAGAGTTGGGGCCATCCAGAGGTCTCATGGCCGTAGGAGTCTAGCACTGTGGTGAGTTCCGTGACTAGTGGTCTGTCGAGGCAATCAGCGACACGGTTTGTGCTTCCTGTTTTATACTTGATGTTGAGGTGGAATTGCTGCAAGTATGTGGACCACTTTTGATGGCAGTCATTCTACAATTTTCCTTGTTTCTGCATGAACTGCAGTAGCTTATGATCAATGTGGATGACTGTCTCCCTCCCAAGAATGTAATGTCTCCACTAGTGGCAGGCTTGCACAATGGAGTGCATTTATTTGTCGTAAGTAGGGTACTTACAGACAACATATGATAGTGTCACACTATGATAGGCCATGGGGTGGCCGTGCTGCATGAGAACAGCACCCACAACATAGTCTGAAGCATCAGTCTCAATCTCAAAGGGATGATATAGGTCTGGTAGTGAAAGTACTGGGGCTGAGCACAAGTGCTGCTTCAAATCATCAAACGCTTGTTGTTGGGGCTGGCCCCATGCAAATTTCACCTTACCGCCACCCCTAGTTATTTGGATGAGGGCCCATGCAATATGGGAGAATCCCAACATAAACCTGCGGTAGAAATTGGCAAGGCCCAAGCAACTCTGAAGTTCAGTGAGTGTGGTTGGGGCTTTCCAACCATGGATGACTTGGATCTTGGCTGGATCCACATGTACACCATGTTGATCAATAATGTAGCCTAGGTAATGGACCTTGTCCATGTCGAAGGAGCATTTTTCCAAGTTGGCATATAACTTATGCTGTAGCAAGGTGTGCAGAACCTACTGAATATGTTGCAAGTGTTCGGCCCAAGTCTTGTTGTAAATGAGAATTTCATCAAGATACACCACTATAAAAGTATTGGTGAATGGTTGCAGGATATTGTCCATCATCCTCATGAAAGTGGTTGGAGCGTTTTTCAGACCAAAGGGCATGACCAACCATTCAAAAAGGCCTTCCTTTGACTTGAAGGTGGTATTCCATACATCTGTCTGTTCTATCGGGACCTGGTGGTAGCCAGACTTCATATCAATCTTACTGAAGTATTTGGCCCCCATGAGTTGATCAAGGATGTCGTTGATTCAGGGAATCGGGTACCGGTTTCTAACTGTGATTTTATTCAGAGCCCGATAATCAATGCAAAGTCACCAGGTTCCATCTTTCTTCTATACCAGCATGATTGGGCTGTCGCAAGGTGATGAGCTAGGACGGATATGCCCCTTGTGGAGCAATTCTTGGATCTATTGTTTGATCTCCTCATTCTCTAATAGAGAGAGAAGATAGACTGGCCCATTGGGAAGCGGTGTGTCGGGGGTCAGATCGATGGGATGCTTGACCTGGCAGTGCTGAGGTACCCCGGTAGGCAAGGAGAAGATATCCTAGTATTCTTCCACGACCTTATCTACTTACTTCTACTATGTGGAGGTTTTGACCACAGAGGCCCTGGATGTGGATGTGATTTTTCTCTCATTATGAGAGCGGATCATGAAGAAGACAAACTTCCCCGTCTGAGAGATGACCTTCCTACATTGCTTAGCAGAGATCAAGGAAATAACACTAGGTGGGACAGCCTCGGGTATCCTGTACAATTTCCTATTCAAAGTAATAATAACACTACAAGGCCTAGACTCATATACATCATGACGTTTCCATAAATAAGGTTGGCCCAAAATAACAACAAAAACTTCAAGAGGAGAAACATAACACAATACCTCATCTTTGAAGGGCTTGATGCTATATGGCAGTCGACACTGTTGGCTGACACGGAGATTGCTTCCTTGGCGGAGCCATCCAATAGTGTAGGGTTGTGGATGTGGCATTGTTGGCAGGGCCAGCCACTTGATGACCTCTGCTGAGATGAGGTTCTTCTGGCTACCACTATCAAAAATGAAGTGTAGTGGGGTGCATTTTACCCACGTCAGGGAATGGAAGAGGTGCTCTCCTTCTTCTGGCTCGTCTGGTTCACCATGTTGGATCTTGGTGGTAGCAACGGTGGCACTGGGTTCCGTGTCAATGATCTGTCTTCCCATTTTTGGTTCTGACTCAAAGTCAAAACCCACATCTGATTCAGGGGCTTTCACTTCAGCCACCAACATCTTCTTTGAGCGATAGTCAACAGTGTTATGCCAAGGGCTCTTATGGAAGTCACACCACTTCTCGGTATCTTTCTTTGTCTTTTCGGTGTCCTTCTTTGCTTGCGGCTTGGACTGGTTGTCCTGATACTGTGCATATTTTCTCTGTCCTTTGTTCTGTGGGTTGGGGCTGCACTTTCTTGGCTTTTGTTGTGAGGGGTTCCCATACCCAAATTGTCGCGTCTTTTGTTTGAGCTTCTGCTCGATTTTGACGACATATCGGTAGGCCGCGCCCAAGGATGAGATGTCCAAAAATTCCATTTTGGTCTAGATGTATCTATGTATAGCATCGCGATACTTGAGCACCAGATGTCACTCTAAATCTTTGATACCCAACTTGGTGCGCAAGGTATGGAAGATATTTGTGAAATCTAGCACTGCTTGGTCTCTTTCTTGCCGCAGTGTGGTCCATTTGGTATACAAGTCATCATAGCTTCCGACAGGGTAGTATTGTTCCTTAATAGCATCCCTGAAGGATTCCCAGGTGGCCATGACTGTAAATAATGAAGGTTCCTCTATTTTCTTTTGTGCACAAAAAGTTTCCCACCAATATTTGACATGGGGAACAACTTTGAGGAGCGCAAAAGTAATATTTTCTCTATTCGAAAAGTTATGGACAGAGAAATACCCTTCTAGTAGATTCAACCACTTGTCTACAACATCTGTGTCTATCTGACCTTCAAATATAGGAATATCGAAGTTTATTTGTACCTTGAAGGGGGCGGTGCCTCTACTCGAAGAAGATGCGTCGCTTGTTGGTAGTCTCCGAAGGATTTGCATGAAATTATCCATCATCTCGTTCCTCTGTTGCATGAGGGTTTCCTCAATCAACAGTTTGAAAGGATCTCCTATCCTGTCATCTTTCTTTTTCCTTCCATGAGAGGTCACTTGGGTGTGCAAGAGATTTTGTCCTCAAGAGAAACAAGCTCGAGACCCAAATCTTTGTACTTCGACCTCGTTGGGGACATGCATTAAGACGACAAGGAGCAGACCGCTTTGATACCATTGATCCAAATTTTATGAGTAGAATGAAATGACTATATATTATTACCAAATTCTTAACATAGAATAACAAAGATACAGTAAAACTGGTTTTCTATTCAATAAGGAAATAAGCTGAAACTGTAAAATGCAGCGGAAAACAAGCTTGTTGGAATGGTGGCGGCTTATCTCTGAGAAGAGATGTGACGGCTACGCTCATTCCCAAGAATATGATTACAATGAGGCTCTCAAGGCATTTTTACAATAAAAAGGAGTTTCAAAAACCCTAAACATCCAAAAACCTAACCCTAGGAGATGAAGCGCCAAAAGTCATGTGGGCCCCGTTTGGGTAAGTTAGTACATCAGCTTCCCGGGGTCATAACTTTTGCATACGATCTCCATTTTAGGCATATGATAGCCCATTGGAAAGATCTATTTGAGAACTACAACAGTTGCAAAAAATTCCATGATGAAATTTTGCAATCAAAACATACCCCAAAAAATGTCGTTTAGGGCCTCAAAATGGCTCCGGAAGTTCAGGACTCGAAAAACTGCTAAAAATAGTAAATTATCAAAATTGCTAGAAAGTTGTTTTGAGCCAGCTGGAAAAGGTGGTTGGCCACCGATATCGATCTGGATCAGTTGTGGACCCTAAACAAGATGAGAAGGTCCACATTGGTTGTATCCATGTGTGACAAGATGGAGGAGAAATTTCATTATGACGTTAGATAAGGAAGAAGGCCTAAACCTTGATCAAAATACCTAGAAGCACAAGTCGACCCTTTTGAATGACACTACTTGGATGAGATAGTTCACATCTTGGACTTGTATATATAGAGAGCCATCGCCCATTTGGATATCATCACTTTGATCATTCTCTCTTGTGTATTTCTCTCTCTTGGACTAGTGCACTACCTTCAGATTAGTAGCGCCATTCTTCTTTCTAGTTTTGGATATTCTCTTGGACAATTATTATATTGAAAGGTTTATCGGTTTTCCTCCCTTGTGTAGAAGGGTTTCTCAGGATAAATTCTTGTGTATCTTGCGCATGGTTATCTTCTTGTGATCTTGGTTATTTACTGCAGTTATCATATATGGTTTATGCTTCATCTATGCTTCTTCTAATGTGAAATGCTAAAGAAAGTTAATGAAATCTGAATAAGCATAAAATTCAACATTAATTACTTACTACTAACATCCACCATCAACACTAATACAAGAGACAACAAAATTCAACACCCTATCATGGTTTCATATTAGAAAAAATGCTCAAATAACCTTCCACTATTATTTTTTCAATGTAAAACCTTGCAAGATCTCCCCTCTTTCCTAAAATATCTAGGTGGATCGGGTAACTCAATTTCCAACCACAATAGTAGTTGTTAACCTAGCTATACTAGAATCAAAGACCTTATGGAAAACTTCAACTTGAAATAATTTATTTGAACCAACTGGGTTAGTGAGTTGTTGGTCTTAGTGGGTTGTGGGTTATTATGGATTCGGTTGTTAGTGGGATTGTTGGTGGATTAGGAATAGGTGGCCAATTGTGATATAGGATCGACATTGAATAATAATAAGCATTAGAAAATATATGTCAATATGGGTTCAGGGGTTATGGTTGAGTGGGGTACAATATCAACAATAGTTATAGATGGTCAATCATGATTGTTAGTCCACCATTATCAACAAGGTCAACCATGGTCGAAAATGTTCAACCGTGGCCAATATGGTTAATGATGATGGAGGGTTGATGGGTTAATGGGGATACTCAGTTAGAAAACTTGTGGGTCATGGGATTATTAGGCCACATGGTTAATGGATTAGTGGAACATAAGTGGGCATGACATTAATGGGCAAGTGAGATAGTGGAGAGAAAGTCAATGCAATTAATATGATGAAGCATGCTGAATATGTTGCATATAGTTAATATGGTAAACATAGTTTCAGCATGGTTAACCAATATTTATATGGTCAATGATGGTCAATTTTCAATGATTCATTGATCTTAGTGGGTCAAGGGCTTATGGTGGATATCACATTAGACCCCCTTCATAAGCAACTCCTTTTTGGAACTAGTTTCAATAAATTTATCATAACTTTTAAATCCTAAATTGGAAATGGAGGATCTTTTTCAGAGCTCTACATAATTTTTGTTATAATTTTTCCTTTTTATTATGCATGCATTGGAAATGATTTGAAAAAATATATATATAGTGTTTCAAGGGGAAAAAATTGTATTTTTGGCATAATTTTTCACCCTTTGTAATTGAGCATTCATGCCATTGGAAATATATTTATTAGAGAGACAACATTCATATTATAAATTTTTTCTAATTCCCAATATATTTGTGTAGGTTTTCAAAATAAAATAAAAAGGAATCTTTTGACAATGTCAAAAGATTCTATTTTTTATTTTTAAAACATGTACAAATTTGTAGGGAACTAGAAAAAAATTATAACAAAAAAATTGTATCCTGCATCCAAATATTTCCAATGGTATAAGGAGTGGTACTCAATTTCAAGGTTGAAATGAAAAATAATGCAAAAATATAAAATGTTGCATTTTTGTGTCCAAATATTCCATTTTCATTCTTTCCAAAACATTTACAAATTTGTTGGAAATTAGAAAATATGTATAATAGGAAAGTTGTATCCCTCATAAATAGATTTTCAATAGGTGGAACGAGTGCTCAAATCAAAGGTTGAGCCAAAAATTTGTGGAAAAAATACATGTTTTTTTCAATATTTTGTGAAAATGAGTGCCTTAAGAAGGGGGTCTAATGTTAATAGTAGGTTTCCATTAGGGAAGTTGGTGGGTCAATGATAGGTAACTAGTTATGATAGGGGAACAATATTGACTAATAGTCAACTCTATACAACATAGGTCAATATGGGTTAATGACGGTCAACCATGATTGATTATGGTCCACCATGGACAATAAAGTCAACCATCCCTAACAATGGTAAAAATGGTTAATGAGGATGGATGATTAACAGGTAATAGAGTTACTAGGTTAGTGGGTTTGTGGGTGATAGGATTATCAGGTAATGTATTTAATGGATTAGTGGAATATAAGAGGGCATGGAATCAATGGGAAATGGGGATAGGGGTTAGTGGGTTAATGCATTTAATAGGGTTAAGCATTGTGAATATGGTCTATATAGTCAATATAGTCAACACATTTCCACTATTTTCTACAATGATCAACATGAATGGTTAATATTGTCAATGATGGTCAAGGGTTGATTAGTTGCTAGTATTAGTGGGCTCATTAGTTGTTCAGAGGTAGGTGGCTAGATGTGATAATAGATTAATGTTAATTAATAGTCAAAATTAGAGAACATAGGTCAATATGGGTTAGGGGGCTATGAGTGAGTGAGTTACTAGATCATCCACATATAACAATGGTAAATCATGTCTACTATGGTCCACTATGCTCAACAAGGTCAAACATTGTTAATCCCTAGACAAAGCCCTGTGTTAAGTATATAACCCCTCATTAAGTACTAGATATTGAATTATTACATTTCTAGTGTTATATTTGTATGTAGGCTAGAACCCTTCATTGTATCCTTTCATTATAACTATGCCCTTTGTCTCCTATATATATACCAAAGAGACATGGTCTTAGGGGAATCTCATCTTGTCTTTTGAATTGGATATATTGTAAAAGGAGGTTTCTCTCTCGAATTGGATTATATTCATTGATTTTTTTATCATTGTTAAGGCCTTGGATCGTAACGTTTGGTATCCGATCATTGATACTATGGTTTTGGTGCTTCAAACAAGTCATCTTGGAATTTTCTCTACAAATTTTTTTTTCGTAACGCTTCAGACAATGAAATTCCAATGTTACTCAGAAGACATCCAAGTACGTTTGGTAAAAATTTCAAGTTAGGTTCATTATAATTTAGGATATATAGCCTATGGAATATAGGCTTTTGACTCATCTTGAAATCAGTTTTAAATGAGTTATCATGGGATTTTTGTTATAATTTGTTTCTAAAAAGTTTCAGGTAGTGAAATTTTGTGGAAGCTGAAACAACATAGTGAAGTACGTCTGGTATAAATTTAAGGTTTTGGGTCGTTATAGTTTTAGATATATATTCTGTGTAAGTTGGGGTTTGCAACTATTCCTAAAATTAGTCTCAAGCGAGTCATCTTTTTATTTTATCTATAAACAAATTTTGGTGTAGTTTTAGACACTTAAATTTTTAGAATGCTAAGGAGACAGTGAATTACATGTGGAAATTTTTTCAGAAATTGAATCATTATAATTTGTGATATATATCTTGTGGAATTGATCTGTAATCGAGGGAACTGGATCCCACTTGCTTAACCAACACATAATCTTTGTGGAAATATGTTTCTTGTCTCTATCTCAACTATGTCCTCAGGCTTGTACGTAAATCTCTTTGATCACCTTGTTCTTCAATGGTATGTAAATTCTACAACATTCTCAAGATGAATGGTCAACTCTTTCTCCATGTAACCAATGAGGTACTCTGAGTTTTAGCTCTTTAATTTGATGCTATTGGGAGTGTGTTGAGCACTCAACACACCCTAAAAAGACTCTGCCATTTTTTTTTCCTTTTTGGGTACCACTTGAATCAGTTTCCCATTACTGAGTAACTTGGTTCTTATTCGCTTCTTGCTTGATTGAGTCTTTGCGCATTTTTGTTTCTATTGTTTCCTGAAGGATAATTACATGTTGTATTTGGTTCAGAATGCTTTTCATCATGTTTTACATTTATTGGGCTCACAACAGGTAGATCAAGCCTTTTTTTATGCACAAGAAATGCCCGTGGACAAACGCAACAATCCAAAGCAGTCGATTTCGGGCTCATATTGTGGGAACAGACATGTTGAATTTCGATGGTGGAGATCCATCATGACAATCAGATCGACGGTTTTCGTGCATTCGGCATGTCAAAATCATGACGGTTTTAACATCAAGAGCAGACCCACGAAGTACACAAACACTCGAAGTCCCAAAGAGCGAAAGATCCGAAGTGACGAAGTCCCAAAGAGTCAAAGTCTCAAAGTCCCAAGAGCCTGCCACGTCATATTCAGAGACATACGACTCCAAGAGATTTCCTAGAACAACATTCATAAACTCCTGAAGTCCCCAAGTGAATCTGGACCATCCATCAACGAGGACATGAGGAGGAAAATCCTTCACTTTGGAGACTTAGCACTCTGGGATATTTGCAAAGCACTAGAGAAAGAATTACCCGAAGTTCTGAACTGTCGAAGTCCTGAAGTACGAGAGATTGCCACATCACTTCAGGCCCGCACTACTTCGGTAGAAATTTATCCTTCATAGTCCAAAAATCTCAAAGCCCGAAGTAATGAGGACACGCGGTGACATATCCCCCACTTCAGATATACGAAACTTTGGAGGATTGCATGAGCAAGGAGATGAAAAGTCCCGAAGCCTGAACTCCCGAAATGAATCTGGATCATCTAGAGCAATAGGCCACGTGGAGGCAGATCTCTCACTTCGTAAATAGGACACTTTGGAGGATTGTGAGAGCAAGGAGATGGAAACTCCAGAAGCTCGAACTTATGAAATGAATCTGGACCGTCCAGAGCCAGAGGCCACGTGGAGGCAGATCTCTCACTTCATAAATATGACACTAAGGAGGATTGTGCAAGCAAGAAGATGAAAAATCTCAAAGTCCGAACTCCCAAAGTGAATATGGACTGTCCAGAGCCAGAGTCCATGTGGAGTAATATCTCTCACTTCGAAAATATGACACTCCGGAGGATGGTAAGAACTTTTCATTAAAAAGGCCCGAAGTTTGAACTCCCAAAGTAATTGTGGGTCGTTAATCTCAAATCAACTAACACCGTTGATCCTTACACTAGGTAAGGAAGGAATATCACCCGAATCACATATTGTGACACGATCGACGGCCACACTACATTGCAGGGACATAAACTGCTCGAACGTTAATTTTCCAAAGAGGTCTCGCAATTGGAACTATGGTATTGTTGGAAGGGTATGTGGAAGCTTGTGGGGGATTGCAGGCCCAAAGGTAGTGTGGACCCAAACCACCCTCGAAAAATTCCACAATCACATGCTTATATGAAATTAGGTCACCACGTCACCTTCACTCACACTCCCGCTACCTCGCAACGTTCACCACATGTTTCCCCGGACTACTCCCCATATCACATATCACCTCCATGCATCATGTTTTCCTATTGGACGATCACCTCCACGTCTTTCTGTTCATGACCAAGTAATCATAGTGAAAGTAGGGATAAGGGTCAGTTACAGTCGAGACACAGTGCACTTAGATTCCAAAATCTTAGACACAGACAAAGAGTTAAGTCTTAGTCACAGGTCGACGCAGATTGGTTCCAAAACACTTCAGGGGACTCTGTTCATGCAACCAGTTGTCTCCAGTGTCCTCCAAAATCTCGTGGGCATGCCATTACTCAACGCAGATCTCTGTTCTGTCACTCCAAGCCATATTTTATGCCGAGTCCATTTCTCTATCACATGCATCAGTTCTGTTTCAGAGACAATAATGGTTTTTAATTGATTAATTCCAACATTTTCTTAGATTAGAAACAAGAGTGGTCTTATGTGTGTGATAAGAACTGCTCTTGTTGATTAAGTCCAGTGTCATAGTCAATTTAATAATTTGTTTTACGAACAGTTACCTAAAATTAGGTCTCAGTCCCCTAAGGACGAGAACCTCTGCAACTTTGTTAAAGAGGGGGTCTTTGAATGTTTTGAGGGTCGATGGTTTTGGAAAAGACCCTCATTTTTGGATTTGTAAAGAACTATTTCAGAGCTACCTTAATTGAGAATTCCTTTCTAGGACTAGAGACAAGTTCGAGTTTTTCATCAAAAGCGTGTGTGATTGGATATAAAGAAGAATTATTTCTGATTTTATCTCATGAATGGATGTTGTAATGAGTAAGAGACTCTGAATCTGTTGATAAGTTATCTGATTCAATATTTTTATAGTTCTTGTCTTTAATGATGAAAAGTAAATTGTTGTGTTAATATGTGATTGATGATTAAATATAAGGAAACTATTTTTCTTACCATCGTTCATTACATGTATGTTTTCTTCTGATAATCTTATCTCAGTCAATAATTGGAACACCAGCAGGTTAATGTATTAGTAATAGGCTTGTTGCAGGTGTAAGAATCATTATTTTCATGTTTGAGCATGTGGGTTATCCCAATCTTAGCCTTCTCTAGTAGTTAATCTTTCCCACTTTGTTACCCAGTTGGTTTATACCAGATTTTATCTTGTATTGGTCCCACCTATAAGAGAAAATACAAAAAGAGAACATTTGAACTGAAGGAGGATCTCTCACAAGAAAACATCTTGTCAATCTCTACTTAAAGCCCATCAATTAATTGACTGGATCACAATATCTGGAGAACCATTCCACCATTAAACACTTTAGAGTCTAATTGGGCCTCAGTGGTGGGTTTGGTTCCTATTGTTGAGTTAAAGGGATTTAGGACCCCTCAACAGAATTGGTGCTAGAAGGAGGGCTTGAAGAATGAATGGATGACAATATTTTTGATACAATATTTCACACAGCTTGTAGATTCAAAACATCACTCATGCATGGCTAGTCATTCTCAATACAACCCACACACAGTGAGTACTCCTGAAACGAGTAACTCACACAAGCAAGAGGAAGAAAATCTATTCCCTGAGATACCTTACGCTCTTCCTCACGAGGAGTCGAACCAGTTCATAAGGATCACAAGAGATTATGCTCGAAAGATTGGAGCGATGCCCTTAGCTTCGTTACTTCGTCGTAGAAAACAAGTAACCAGACCAGTGGTCGATACCCCTGACTAGGTTTTTGTGCACACAATAGAAGACCTAATAGATATCTACCTCATTGAAATTGAACATCCTCTTAATCTAATCCCCGAAAAACCAGTCAACAACTGCTCTAAGCCCAATGTTTTTTCTGATGAGGAAGGGTTCAACTCTGAACGCTCAATTTCAGGATTAGACGACATGGAAGATAACAACGATCATAATGAAGAAAGGGGAAACCCACCTCAGAATAATCAACCTTGGTTGGCCAAAGACGCTATAGCTATCTTTGGATGATTACATAACCTTCCTCGACATCCAGAGAAGTTACTCCCTAAATTTAACCCTAAAACCTCAGGATTGCCAGAAGACCATATCAAAAAATTTATACTAGCTATCAGAATAATGAACGTTCAACATGAAGACGTAGTATGCAGGATTTTCCCCTATACTTTTGAGAATTTTGCCTCCACATCATATTTTAACTTACCTGTAGGATCCATAACTAGTTGGATGAATTTTCAAAAGGATTTTTTAGATAAATTTGCAAAAGAAACCACTACAGGAGCCTTGATGGCTGAGTTGTTCACCGCCACCATGAGTTCAAAGAAGAAGTTTAAAGACTTTAATCAATGTTTCACCACTATCTTAAACAAATTTCAATCCAAAGCTAAAGCCACTCAGGAGTTGCAAATCAAAGTATATGTTGATGCTCTCCCAACGTCTATTTCCATGTTTGTGAAGAGGGCTGCCAAAACAACCTTAGCAGAGAACTTTGAAGAAGCCAAAATAATAGAGTTCCAAATGAAGGGATGTAAAGAAGACCAGGTCTCATTAGTTAAGAAAGAATTTCAACCTCCTCCAAGGAGAGGACTCCTGTTGACTAGACCCTCAGGGAAACAAATAGAACAAGGTCCCGAAAAGGGAAGTGCATACATAGAAGACCTACAACGCATGGTTAAGAAGTTGTAAAATGAGATCATAGACATGAAAATAAGTGCAGGGGAATGAAACCAAGGGTAGAGGCCCTATAAACCATTTTTTAAAATAAATCCACCTTTCAAATCAATTGAATCTGTTAACATTAATTCTTGTTAAGAGGGGTGGGTTGTTTTCTCTCCTTTGAGCCCGTAGCCTGAGCTGCGAAGAAGTAGGCCTAAAAATCCCACAAAGGAATTTTGTCCAAGGATGCGTCCATGAGCACACCGTGCAATGCATAAAATCTCAATTTCAGGCTTAAAATGTTAGCAGACGCATGACCCAGTGCCTGACAGTGAGTATCGATCGATGAAGCAGATTGTCGGTCGGTGGACATTTACGACCGACAGAATTATGCCATGTTTAGCACAGGAATCGGGCCCACAATCTCGCTGAAACAATCCAAGCCATCCATCCTGGAGGAGCATGTGGTGCACGATTGGGCTCTATTGCCACTTCGCCCATCGTGACTTTGAAGAGCAAGGTTCAACTCCCTCCCATCCATGAAACGTGAAGTGCCGAAGGCATCCAGGATTCGAACCCACAGTATTTCCAAAGGATTTCAGGGCCGTACGATCAAGGAGGGACATGTGGTGCATGATTGGGCTCTATCGCCACTTCGCCCATTGTGACTTTGAAGAGCAAGGATCAACTCCCTCCCATCCACAAAACACGAAGTGCCGAAGGCATCCAGGATTCGAGCCCATAGTATCGCCGAAGGAGTTCAGGGCCATTTGATCAAGGAGGGAAAAATGGCACACGATTGGGCTCTATCGTCACTTCGCCCATCGTGACTTTGAAGAGCAAGGATCAGCTCCCTCCCATCCAAAAAATGAGAAGTGTTGAAGGCATCCAGGATTCGGGCCCACAGTATCGCCGAAGGATTTTAGGGTCATCCGATCAAGGAGGTACATGTGGCGCATGATTGGGCTTTATCGCCACTTCGCCCATCGTGACTTTGAAGAGTAAGGATCAACTCCCTCCCATCCATGAAACGTGAAGTGCTGAAGGAATCCAGGATTCGGGCCCACAATATCGCCGAAGGAGTTCAGGGTTGTCCAATAAAGGAGGGACACGTGGCACACGATTGGGCTCTATCACCACTTCGCCCATCATGACTTTGAAGAGCTAGGATTAGCTCCATCCCATCCACAAAATGCAAAGTGTCGAAGACGCCTCTGGGTGCGAGCCCACGGTCATATCACTGGGTCATATGGAAAAGGGACAAAGCAGATGAAGGGATGTGGAGCCAATGTGTTCAAGGAAAAATGATCATGGCCGTCAGTTTTAAATCCAATCCAACCGTTGATCCTGGAAGGTCGTTTTGCGAGATTGGGCACCAGGAAATTTGAAGGTAGGGGAAGTAGAAACCCTTGAAAGAAGAAATACTGAAGCGCCCTTGGAGAGACGTGCCAAGTCATGGCCCTCAGTTACATTGAGGGCGGTGCCAGAAGAAAGGTAGGCTAGCCTTCGAGCCTTAGGGAGCAGCCACGTGGTCTTCTCCTGAGGTTATCGTCTCGGCCACTCCCTAGGGAATCAATTAATGAAAATCGAGCAGGTAGGTGAAACCTCAGCTCGAGCCATAAATAGAAGGTATGGGAGGCCTAGAGCAATCGGCCCGTGGTACCCTTGTGTGTAGGTCCCCCCCCTGCAAGAGCCATGCTGAGTTAAGGTGGCATCTGACGAAGGATTTCTATCCAAGTTTGACTGAAAGGACGCCATACCTTGGAGGTTCAAGCACGCCTCTGTTGGGCGAATTTTTCTGAGTATATATACTCAGTTTCTCTATTTTTGTAAGAATCAATGGTATAGCAAAGCTCCCGATTATAAAGTTTTAATAGATGCTCTAGTTCTCTGGTTATGTATCTGTATGTGAGATTTCTTGTTTTATAACAAATAGCGTTCTTATCCCATCTAGTTTCATCTCATACTGAGAGAGTTCATGATCAACTGATTCACGTAGATTAATGTGACTGTGTTAAGATAAAGGATTTATTGTAACACCGTTATATTCTCCAGTGTTGCCTACATTTGAGCGTAAGAAGTTCCCACGTTCAATTTTTTCTTCTACAGGTTGTCAGAAGCTTGATGCCTACAGAAGCCCTCAGCTTTTCCTTACAGAAGTCTTCCTCCTATTCACCCTTGCTACAACTCATTGTCTGAAGTTTAACTAAGACCTCACCTACCTACACATGTCCAGCCTAGTTTCGGAGTTAGAATGATATTGTTCCAAGTTTTATTCCACTTGATCACCCTCTATAAACAAATCATGACATAAACTGATGGGCATTGGGGCTCTGCTCTTGCTGCAATCCAGGAGTGACTTCCAACGCCAACATTTCTGGCACCATTTCTGGGGACGAAGTTGAAAATTTTCCCTGGTATAGAATGACATTGAGCCTCTGATTCTGAAGGTGCATCAGGCATCAGATCCCTTGAAGATTGCTACTGTGCACCTAGCGACTCCACTGAAGTGAACCTGCATTTTTAGTTGTGGCTTTCAGAGGCAAACACACGCAGTCCCATCCACAACTACCTCTAGCTACACCTAAAGTTGATCTGGAGGTGATTTTCAGAAAAGGAAAGGCCTCTGAAGGAGAAACTTCCACCACCGAACTAGGTAATTTGTTGTCTCCTTCTATAGAAACTCCTTTTTCTTCTCCTCATCTTTGCAGTAGACCGTTTTCTGAAGTTTCCCGTTTCCTAGATTTCGGGAGTGTTCCTGTTGAGCTTTCCCCTCCTGGTATGGGATTGGAGGGAGAAATCCTTGTCCCTCCCCCCTCCCCTGAAGTTGTACCTTGGCGTGGATCTAGGACCACAAAAGATTTCCCCACTCCTACCTTTACCACTTCTCTTGTTACTGTTTCCACTTCTGCACCAAGAGAAGCATATGCTGAACCAAGCCCATTAGCCTTCTCCCTAAATCCCCCATTGTCTCCCCTTCCACCTGGAATCTCATTCCTAGTATCCCCTTTTTGAGCTCCTTCTCCTCTGAGTTCTCCTCCACCTAATATTCCTATGGTAGGAGAAAATCCCCCCATGAATAGAATGGAGGCTATAATAGTTGCTAGGTATGATCCCCTTGTGTTACCTCAGCCTCTCAATGCCCTTCCAGCAGATGGCTACCTCAAGCAACTGCCCAAGTTTACAGGCGAGGGGGACATAGCTGCAGAAGAACACCTTGAAGCCTTCTACAGTTTTACAGACGATCATGTTATCATGCATGCAGATGTATGGATGAGGATTTTCATCCATAGTCTTGAAGGCGAGGCTAGAAAATGGTTTAGGGCC
>ML790010.1:8071-28540 GCA_009831015.1 Picea engelmannii | reverse complement strand
TAGTCTATTTCAGGTCCCTCTGCCACCGAAGATCCCATGTGGGGTCGAGATAAGATATAGGCCATCCATCCCGGACAATGTAAAGCATTGGAAGGTATTCGAAGACGATCTTGAAATCAAAAAATTTCTTCAGTCCGTCGATGAGTTTTTTGCATTGCACATTGAGCAAGACCCTGATCCTGAAGGCGACCCTCACTCTAAGGTATTCTTAAATAAAATTGATAATCACCATATTGTTCAGTTGTGCAGCAATCACATTCCAAGGGGACTAGTCCCTTTAGAAAGACTGTTCGATGGGAATGATGTGGTAGTAAAAGATAAGATTTCAGGAGGAAATACTGATACATCAGAGTGCAACATTGGCACACAAGAGGAGCCTAAGTTTGTCAAGTTGTCAAGCAGTCTGACCCAAGAACAGAGGGCTGAATACAATGAACTGTTAAGAGAATTTGTCGATGTGTTTGCATGGACCTATGAAGACCTCAAGACATATGACACATCTTTCATTGAACACAAGATCCCACTGAAGGAAGAGGCTAAACCATTTAGGCAAAAGTTAAGACAGATAAACCCTATGTTGCTGCCTGTCATGGAAAGAGAAGTGAAGAAGTTGTTAGATGCCCAAATCATTGTCCCCATGAGATATTCCAAATGGGTGGCCAATTTGGTCCCAGTAAGAAAGAAAAGTGGATAAATCGGGCTCTGTGTTGATTTCAGGAACCTGAATAGGAGCTCAAAGAAAGACAATTATCCCCTGCCCAACATGGAACACATATTGCAGAGGGTAACTGGTGCATCTAGGATATCCATGATCGATGGTTTTTCTGGTTATAACAAGGTATCAGTCATGCCTGAGGACAGAGAAAAAATGGCCTTCACCACTCCTTGGGGCACATTCACATATGCCAAAATGCCCTTTGGATTGATGAATGCAGGAGCAACATTTCAGCGGGCCATGGATATAGCCTTCATTGGGGAAAAAGATCAGTTTGTGGTGATCTATCTGGATGACATCATAGTCTTCTCTAGGTCTAACAAAGAACACTGTTGTCACCTGAGAAAAGTGTTCTTGAAGTGTCGGAGGTTTGGCCTATCCTTAAACCCCAAAAAATCTTTGTTTGCTATGAAGGAGGGGAAATTGTTAGGTCATATAGTATCAGCAGAAGGAGTAAGGATTGATCCCAGTAGGGTAGAGGCAATTTAGACCCTGTCACTTCCCTAGTCTAAAAAGGAAGTTCAGGATTTTTTAGGGAAGATTAACTTTCTGAGGAGGTTCCTCTCAAATTTCGCTGAGATGGTGAAACACATCACAACCATGCTTAGGAAAGGAAAAGAGGTAAAATAGAATGTTGAACCCAGGGAATATTTTATCCAAATAAACAAGGCATTGACTGAGGCACCTGTGTTGATCAGTCCTGATTATTCCAAGGACTTCTTGATTTTTTCTTTTGCTTCTTTTGATACAGTAGCAGCGGTCATATTGCAGAAAAATGAGGAAGGATGAGAACAACCCATTTCATTCTTTAGCAAGGCATTGAGAGATGCAGAAGTCTGGTACAAGATCATGGAGAAGCAGGCCTATGCCTTGGTAAAATCTCTCAAATATTTCAGAGTCTATGTCTTGCACTCAAAAGTGACTGCATACGTTCCTTCAGCCTCTGTGAAGGACATCCTTATACAACCTGACATAGATGGGAGAAGAGGTAAATGGATTGCCAAGATCCTAGAGTTTGATCTGGAGATTAAGCCTGCCAAGTTGATAAAGGGGTAGGGTTTAGCCAAGTTGCTGGTTGAATCCAATTGCAAAGCCTTGGGGATTAGCTTCATCAATGCTTGTTCAGAAAATCAGTAAGCTGAGTCATCCAACAAAGGTTCTCAGGGTGACTTATCGCTAGCAGAATGCACCTGGTATAGAGATATTTTGTATTTTCTTCAAGAGTTGAAGCCTCCTAATGGAATGGGAAAGAGTAAGGTGAGAGATTTAAAGCTCAAGGCAATCATATATTGTCTCATTGACCTAGCCTTGTACTGGAAAGACCCTCTAGGGGTATTTTTAACGTGCCTAAATCCACAAGAAGCCCAGAAAGTTATGTTTGATTTCCATAGCGGCCTTTGTGGGGGGCATCATTTCTCGAAGACCACAGCTCACAAAATCCTCAGGGATAGGTATTACTAGCCCACTTTATTCACTAATGTCTGCAGAGAAATCAGAGCTTGCATCAAATGCCAAAGGTTCTCAGGAAAGCAACAGCTTAGACCACTGCCACTGAAGCCTATAGTAGCTTCAACACCTTTTCAACAGTGGGTGATGGACTTCATCGGGGAAATCCATCCTCCCTCAAGTGGCCAACACAGATGGATCCTGACTACAACAGACTATTTCACCAAGTGGATAGAATCTGCTCCCACTAGAAGTGCATCACACAAAGTAATTATCAGCTTCTTGGAGGATATCATAGCCAGATTTGGCTGTCCCAATAGGATTGTCACTGATAATGCTTCTTTGTTCAAATCTGAGCCTTTGATTAAGTTCTGCGAGCAATTCGAGATCTCGCTAATTCACTTCACCCCCTATTATCCTCAAGGAAATGGACTGGCATAATCTTCCACTAAAAGCCTAATCAATCTCATTAAAAGATTATTGGAAGACAATAAGAGGGATTGGGATTCAAAGCTCAAATTCACTCTATGGGTCGATCGAGTGACAATGAAGAAGTCCCTGGGCACCTCGCCTTTTTAGTTGGTTTACAGAACAAAGGTGATTTTTCCCACTCAGCTCGCCTTACCTGTAGGAAATTTCTTTCAAGATTATGAAGGATAGCCAGATCATATGGTCAAAAGGATTCATCAGATGGTGGAAGTACAACATATCAGGGAACATGTGATGGATGCAGCTCATAGTCATCAGCAGAAGGTCAAACAAGCCTTTGACAGGAAGGTTAGGAAGAAGGATTTTGAGATTGGGGATTCAATGCTTAAGTGGGATGCACCCTAACAGGATACGGGAAAACACAAGTTTGACGCCCTATGGATCGGGCCCTTCAAAATCTTTGAGGTTTTCTCAAATAACACATACAGGTTGTAGGATTTGGAGGGTGAGGAGGTTTTTAACAGCCCAGTAAATGGGATTTTTGTGAAGAAATGTTTTGTTTGAGCCTTAGACGGCTCCTTTGTTTGAAAATATTGTCCTTTTGGTTCTTTGTTTATTTTTAATTTTTAATTTTTCGGCTTAGTAAATTACTCCATAGCCCAATAGCAAGGCACTGAAGCTGCAAATGAGTTCTTAGATCATCACAGGGATGACTCTATCCCCCATGGAGTCTAATGTTAACATTAATTCTTGTTAAGAGGGGTGGGTTGTTTTCTCTCCTTTGAGCCCGTAGCCCGAGCTGCGAAGAAGTAGGCCTAAAAGTCCCACAAAGGCATTTTGTCCAAGGATGCGGCCGTGAGCACACTGTGCAGTTCATAAAATCTCAATTTCAGGATTAAAATGTTAGTAGACGCACGACCCAGTGCCTGGCGGTGAGGATCGATCAATGGAGCAGATCGTTGGTCGGTGGAAATTTGCGATCGACGAAATTATGCCATGTTTAGCATAGGAATCGGGCCCGCAATCTCGCCAAAATGATCTAGGCCATCCATCCTGGAGGAGCACGTGGCACACGATTGGGCTCTATGACCACTTCTCCCATCATGACTTTGAAGAGCAAGGATCATCTCCCTCCCATCCATGAAATGCAGAGTGTCGAAGGCATCCATGATTCGGGCCCACAGTATCGCCGAAGGATTTCAGGGCCGTCCGATCAAGGAGGGACACGTGGCGCACGATTGGGCTCTATCGCCACTTCACCCATTGTGACTTTGAAGAGCAAGGATCAGCTACCCCCCATCCACAAAATGCGAAGTGCCGAAGATGTCCAGGATTCGGGCCCACAGTATCGCTGAAGGAGTTCAGGGCCATCCGATCAAGGAGGGACACATGGCACACGATCGGGCTCTATCTTCACTTCGCCCATCGTGAATTTGAAGAGCAAGGATCAGCTCCCTCCCATCCACGAAAAATGAAGTACCAAAGGCGTCCAGGATTCGGGCCCACAGTATCGTCGAAGGAGTTCAGGGCCATCCGATCAAGGAGGGACACGTGGCGCATGATTGGGCTCTATCACCACTTCCCCCATTGTGACTTTGAAGAGCAAGGATATGCTCCCTCCCATCCAAAAAACACGAAGTGTCAAAGGCGTCTAGGATTCGAGCCCACAGTATCGCTGAAAGAGTTCAGTGTTGTTCGATCAAGGAGGGACACATGGCACACGATTGGGCTTTATCACCACTTCGCCCATTGTGACTTTGAAGAGCTAGGATTAGCTCCCTCCCATCCATGAAACGTGAAGTGTTGAAGGCACCTCTGGGTGCGGGCCCATGGTCATAGCACTGGGTCGTATGGAAAAGGGACAAAGCAGATGAAGGGACATGGAGCCAATGTATTCAAGGAAAAATGATCCTGACCATCATTTTTAAAGTCAATCCAACCATTGATCCTGGAAGGCCATTTCGCGAGATTGGGCACAAGGAAATTTGAAGGTAGGGGAAGTAGAAACCCCTGAAAGAAGAAATGTCGAAGCGCCCTTAGAGAGAGGCGCTAGGTCATGGCCCTGGTTTACATTGAGGGCGGTGCCAGAAGAAAGGTAGGCTAGCCTTCGAGCCTTAGGGAGAAGGCACGTGGTCTTCTCCTGAGGGTATCGTCTCGGCCACTCCCTGGGGTATCAGTTAATGAAAATTGAGCAGGTAGGTGAAACCTCAGCTCGAGCCATAAATGGAAGGTATGGGAGGCCTGGCGCAATCGGCTCGTGGTACCCTTGTGTGCAATTCCCCCCCCCCAGCAAGAGCCATGCTGAGTTAAGGTGGCGTCTGACGAAGGATTTCTGTCCAAGTTTGACTGAAAGGATGTCACACCTTAGAGGTTCAAGCACGCCTCTGTTGGGTGAATTTTTCTGAGTATATATACTCAGTTTCTCTATTTTTGTAAGAATCAATGGTAGAGCAAAACTCTCGATTATAAAGTTTTAATAGACACTCTAGTTCTCTAGTTATGTATCTGTATGTGAGATTTGTTGTTTTATAATGGACAACTTTCTTATTCCATATAGTTTCATCTCATACTGAGAGAGTTCGTGATCGACTAATTCACGTGGATTACTGTGACTGTGTTAAGATAAAGGATTTATTGTAACACCGTTATATTCTCCAGTGTTGGCTATATTTGAGCGTAAGAAGTTATCACATTCAAATTTTTCTTCTACAGGTTGTCAGAAGCTCAATGCCTACATCATCCCTCAACTTTTCCTTACAGAAGTCTTCCTCCTATTCACCCTTACTACAACTCACTGTCTGAAGTTTAACTAAGACCTCACTTACCTATGCATGTCCAGCCTAGTTTCAGAGTTAGAACGATATTGTTCCGATTTTTCTTCCACTTGATCACCCTCTATAAACAAATCGTGACATAAACTGATGGGCGTCCAACTCTGCTCCTGCTGCAATCCAGGAGTGACTTCCAACGCCAATAGAACCCCCCCTAGCCAACCTGAACATCAATCTGGGAAATGTAGCATCTGACTCTTTCTGTAACTATCACAAAGAGAACCACTCTGAAAGAGACTGGCCACAATGGATGCATTCCATGAATTTGATGGCCAACCAGTTTCTAGATGAGGTTTCCCTAACCGAACAATCAAGCGACTCAGTTATGAATATTGTTGATCAAGAAGAAGTTGATCCACTGAAATAAGAAACCATGTTTATATGGGACCATGACCTACCAATGCCTTTCAATGACCTATTTGAGGTTCAAGAACGACTTGCAGAAGTCTTATTTGTGAAAACACGAAGTAGGGTTCAACCTGTCTTAATCGACCTTACTACAGCCCAAACTTTGGGGGGAAAACCATCTCCCAATCACCCGAAAACAAGTTTTGTTCCCCAAAGAAATCCTATAAACATCCATACATGAGAATCGACCAAGCTAGACTACAACATAGTAGAAGACTTGAAAAAATTGAAGGCAAATATATCGATCATGGACATGTGTAGAATCCCTCAACAAAAGTACTTTATGTTACAAGCATTGAAATCAGTAGAAAATCCTACAACAAACACTGACCGAGGAGAAAATATAAGCCCCACAGATCTAAGGAATAAACCAACTGTGAATTCTTTCTCTAAAGATAAGAAGGGAAAACCTTTTGTTCCACCTTCCCTTTTGACATTTGAAGTCTTGAAAAAAAACCTCCATAACTGTTTGGTCGACTCAGGAGCATCCTCCAATGTTATGTCATTGTCTATTTGCAAAAAAATAAACGCAATCCCTCTCAAAAGAGATAAAGATGCAATACAACTAGACAGAACCCAGATGAAGGTTATGGGAGAGCTCAAAGATGTAATGATGAGAATAGCGACACACCCCAAATTTGTTCAAGTAATTGACATCATTGTAGTAGATATCCTAGAAGCTTATGGATTTCTACTAAGTCGAGATTGGTATGAGAAGTTAAATCGATACTTTAGTATAGACTGGGCTCACATTTGGTTGCCATCAAAGGGACACACAAATATGATCAGAATCGATAGGGAAAGATATCTAAAACACACGGTCACCGACCTGGAAACTCTTAACGAGCCCTCATCAAAAGATTTTCCCGTGCTAGGAAATTATTCCTGTGACTCCGATTTTGGGAATTTCTCTACCCTCTCATCTGATATCCCTCTTACTCAAAACTCCAAAATATTTTTTCAAGAAAATTTGCTAACGACGATGGAGAAAACCCTCTTTTGTCAGGAACCAGTGTTAGAAATCACAGAACAAATAGGAGGAAAGGAGGAAAATAGTATAAAAAAGGAAACTGACGGTTGTCATTCACAAATGTGGACCTTATACTTTGATGGATCTAAATCACAAGAAGGCTTAGGGGCAGGGTGTATCCTCATTGACCCAAAAGGTAAACAAAGTTTCATGTCCTGTAGACTAGAATTTGAATGCACAAACAACACCATCGAGTATGAAGCTCTAGTACAAGGGCTGAAGAAAGCCATAGACTTAAACGTTAAAGAATTGAAAATTTTTAGATATTCTGAAATCATCGTTAGACAAGTAAGGAACACTATACATTGCAACTCTCCCCACTTGAGGAATTACCAATAGGAAGTGCACAGACTAATAGAACATTTTGAATCCTTCAACATTACAATGATCCTTAGAACAAAGAACACTCTTATTGATTCTCTAGCCACCGTTGCCTCAAGGATATCATCTTTAGAAGAATATGAAGCCTCCTGGTTCACTGTGGAGCTACTGTACAAACCATCAGTGCCTAATAATATTTCTAATTGGAGGGGTTTGAAGGAGATGAACATATCATAAAATTTTTGATCAATTAGGATAATTTTAAAGACTTGGATATTGACAATGAAGTATTCTAGGAGAAATAGGCAGAAACCGATCTTCATACAGGTCAACCGACCGACAAACCAAGGTCCCACATGATACTGAAAGGGGTAGCCAATTTGGAAAATCTTTTTGACTTAAGGGAAATATTCAAAGGATCAACAAACACGAAGACAGGGAGTTCCTCTCCCATGCATGAAACCATAAATTTATGAGCCCCAGAAAACCCCAGGAATACAAATCTTGACAAGACAATATGTAAAGAGGAAAGGAATGCCTATCTCAAACTTTTCAAACAATATCAAGATGTCTTTGCATGGTCCTACCAATATCTGAAAACTTATGATACTCGTATCATTCAACACATTATCCTGTTAAATCCTAAAGTGAAACCCTTGCAACAGAAGCTTCAGAAGTACCACCCATCCTTGGAGCCTCTCATGTGTCAGGAATTAATAAAATTACTAGATGCTAAGATTATCTTACTGGTTAGACACTCTGCATGGGTAGCAAATTTGGTTCTTGTGAGAAAAAAGTCTTGGGAGATCCGCCTAATGTGTAGATATTAAGAACCTCAATAGAGCTTCAAAAAAGGACAACTACCCAGTCCCACCAATGGAGAAACTCTTACAGACCATGTCTAGCTCAAATATTTTCTCCCTACTGGACGATTTTTCAGGTTACAACTAAGTTCTAGTTTCAGAGGAAGACCGTTTGAAGACTACCTTTTGAACCAAGTGGGGAACCTTCGCTTATAAATGCATGGCATTTGGGTTAATTAATGTAGGGGTGACCTTCCAAAAGTCCATGGATGTAGCATTTTAGGGACTAATCAACAAGTTTGTAGTAGTCTATTTGGACGACATGACTGTGTATTCAAAGAACAAAGAAGATCACATCCAACATTTAACCCAGATTTTTGAAAGGTGTAGGAAATACAGTATATCCTTAAACCCTAAGAAAACTATTTTGAGTGTCGAGTAAGGTAAGTTGTTAGGCCACATTATATCTCAAGCAGGCATTTGCATAGACCTAGAATAGATTAGGGCTATAACTCAGCTTCCATTACCCCACAACAAAAATTCTATGCAATCTTTCTTCTGGAAAATCAATTTTGTGAGGAAATTCACCCTAGATTTAGTTGAAACTATCAAACCCTTACAAAAAATGATCTATAAAGATGTCGAATTTAAGTGGGATGATGAAAGAAAAGGTTCTTTCAACAATATTAAGGATGCAATATCCCAAGCCCCAGTGTTGCGAAGTCCCAATTTTAACAAATATTTCTTCCTCTATACTTTTGCCTCCGACCAATAGTTAGTTGCATTACCGACTCAGAACGATGATGACAACAACGAGGCCCCAATATCATTTATGAGCACTAATCTCCAAGGGGTTGAACTAAATTACCCTGCTATAGACAAGAAGGCTTATGCAATATACAAGAGAGTGAAACTCTTTAGATATTACATCCTAAAATACCATACCAAAGTCTTTGTGCCTTACCCTGTGGTCCGATCTCTATTAACTCAATAGGATATGGGGGAAAGAAGAGGAAATTGGATGGCAGTAGTCCAAGAATTTGATCTAGATATAAAACTTGCTAAACTGGTTAAAGGAAAAGGGTTATGCAAACTTGCAGCTGAAGCCAAAAGATCATTTTCTAATGAGAGGGAATGAGGAAATAGAGAGAGTTGGGGGGTAAGGGAAATCCAAAAGACATGGTTCCTCACTTCCCATTCCTCATCTTTGTCCTCTATTATTCATTTCATTAAATTCTAAAACAAAATATCTTTCCTCACATTTTAATTTTTTGGTCTTATTTGAATTTACATTTGCATTGTATTTTGTATAGTTTGTTAACCTTTGTCACTGTCGAATTGCATCATAGGTACTGATTATTACAACCATTCTTGGTTCGGATCAGGAAGTTTGGATTTTACTAATCTTGAAATTATTCTTAAACAAACCATTTTGGTATTTGTGTGATAACCTTTTATCAGTGAAGGTTTAGAATGTGAAAAATTTAGGAGTTTAAAAAGTCATATCAGAGTACTACATGCCAAAATTTCAAACTCAGAAGAGTTAAAAGTTCAAATATATATCAAGACAAATTTCAACCATCCAAACATACTCCAAATTAGGGTTTGAAAGGTACGTAACTTACAATTGGCATAACTTTTGATTGGAAGATCCATTTTTGGTGATTCAAAATTTGTGAAAAAGAGGAGAATTATTATTTTATCACATGGCTCCAAAGGATTCTACAAAACTTACTTCACCCAATAAACCTTGAGAGAGCTCAACCATGACTCAAAAATAAAGAGATGAATTTTTTCACCAAATTGAAAAGATGGAAAAGAAGATGAATGCAAATAGTGCACATATGTATATTATGATGGATGGAAATAGGTATCAAATGCAAAAGAAGATGAATGAAAATATGGAATAGATGGAAAATAAGATGGGTGTAAATGTGGAACAAATGGAAAATAATATGGAAAATTTATGGATAAAAATATGGAGGAATTACGAAATTCTGTTTTACAAACCTTAGATGGGAGGCTTCCTAAAAGTGACATTGTGATCAAAGTGACTCATGAAAATAAAGGTAGTGTTCATGTTGAACAACCTACCGATAATAAGAAATTTTCAAGTGGATTTAACTCTAATAGTGGAGTTAATTATGGTGTGGGTCCTAAATTCAACTTTCCCAGGATTGAATTAAAGAAGTTTGATGGAACATAAGTCTTTACATGGGTGAACCAAACAGAGAAATATTTTGAACTACATAATATTATCGATGATAAGCAAAGGATTCACATAGAAAATTTGAACTTTGATATAAAACCATATCAATGGTATCAATGGGTAGTTAAAATCAAGCCCCCCTTGTTATCATTATACTTGGGGTTTATTTACAAGAGACTTAGAAGTACAATATGGGAAAGTTTGGGAACATGACTACTTCAGTTAATTGACAAGAATCAAGCACTTAGGTGATATTGAAGATTATAATTCATAATTTTAGGTATTGACCACAAGGGTGGATGACATAAGTGATGAACATTTGTTGGAAGCTTACATGGGTGGATTAAAATAAGACATTAAACATTGGATTTTCCTAAAACATGTTGGAAATACTATGTAAGTTATGCAATGTGCTCGTCATATTCAAGCCAAGAATAAGGTTACACACAAGTCTACCATTGGAGCATGCAAAGGAAGGAGAGATATTTTTTGGGTTCATAAGACAACCATACCTTAATTGACAAGGTTGACACCTCAAAAAATGGATGAAATAAGAGCAAAGGGAATTTTTTGCAATTGTGACAACAAGTACAGTAAGGGGCATAAATGCGGTGAAAATAAATTATTCTACATAGACTGTGAAGAGGAAGAAGATAAAGAATTGGAACCATCACAAGATCTATATCTATAAGAGACTACTCCAATGATATCTTTCCATGCATTGGTGTACATTAGTACTCCACAAACCTTCAAGATACAAGGATACATCAAAAAGAAAAAAGTAATAGTGTTGATTGATTATGGTAATACCCATAACTTCATCAATTACAAATTAGCAAAAGATCTCAATTGCTTTGTATTTCCTACACTAGAGTTTTGAAGTAATGATTGTAGATAGAGGTACTATAAATTATTTTGGGAAGTTTCATAGTATTAAGCTCAATATCGAGGACTATTATTTGGATATTCCCATGATTTCCATCCAAATGGGTGGTGTTGATGTTGTATTAGGGGTCCAATGTTTAAAATCATTGGGAATAATGAACCTTGTTTTTTGAATATGTTTTCATGATATTTTCCACAGAAGGAAAGGAAATTGAGCTTAGAGGTATCCAAGGGAAACCCTCTAAGATGATAATCTCTAATAGCATGAAAAATTACTCAAAAAGGGACACCTTGGTGTAATTGCACAATTGTTCTCACTAGATGTTCAAGCATCTATGTCATCTTCTCTAATGGATCTCCAAATAGTTATCAACAACCATTCCAAGGTATTTGGAGAGATGCCTAAGGTTCTTCCACCTGTTCGAGATTATGATTGTGCTATTCATTTGCAACCAGGAAGTGTATCGTCGAACATTAGGCCTTACAAGTATCCATATGCATAGAAGAGTGAGTTTGGGTGCATGATCTAAGAAATGTTAGAGGCGGGCATCATTCAACCTAGCCAAAGTTCTTTCTCTTCACTAGTACTGATGGTTTCGATGAAAGATGGTTCATGGCATATCTGTCCATATTATAGACAACTCAAAAAAATGATCATCCAAGATAAAATTTTTATTCTTGTCATTGATGAATTATTAGATGAATTGCATGGAGAAAGTTTATTTACTAAGTTGGATCTTCGTTCAGGATATCATCAAATCAGGATGAGGCAAGAAGACATTCCCAAAACACCCTTTAGAACACATGAAGGTCACTATGAGTTTTTGGTTATGCCATTTGGACTTACTAATGCACCTTAAACATTTCAAATATAATGTATTATGTTTTCAAACCCTTCCTTAGAAAATTTGTGTTAGTATTTTTTGATGACATAATAATCTATAAAAAATATTTGGAAGAACATGCACAACATGTTGGTAGAGTATCACAACTTTTGAAAGACAACAACTTTATGCAAAACCTTCTAAGTATGTCTTTGTGGTTCAAGAAGTGGAATATTTGGGTCATATTGTATCTCATGAAGGTATAAAAGTGGAGCCTAACAAAATTAAAGCTATGAGGGAATGTCCAATTCCAAAAACCTTGAAGAAAATTAGAGGATTCTTAGGATTGATAGGCTATTACTGCAATTTTGTCAAGCATTAAGGTCAAAAAACACCTCTAACAACATTATTAAAGAAGGAATCATTTTATTGGACTAAAGAGGAAACCAAATCCTTTGAAAAACTTAAGGGGGATATGTGTACAATTGTTGTCTTAGCCACACTTGACTTCACAAAAACATTTGTTGTGGAGTGTGATGCCTC
Organism: Picea engelmannii; assembly: GCA_009831015.1. Lineage (NCBI taxonomy): Eukaryota > Viridiplantae > Streptophyta > Pinopsida > Pinales > Pinaceae > Picea > Picea engelmannii. Next base: position 16,096 of record ML790010.1, on the reverse strand, counting down.
AATCCATGGCATTGGTGCAATTTTAATGCAAGAAGGAAGGTCCCTTGCCTTTGAAAGAAACCAACTTAAAGGAAAAAAACTTACTCAAACCCATTTATGAAAAATAAATGTTGGTCATACTACATGCAATTAAGAAATAATGTCCTTACCTAATTGGAAGACATTTCAAAGTAAAAAAAAATGATGATATTTTGAAGTACTTCTTGGAGAAACGATTATCTTCAAAAGAGGAATAAAAATGGTTTACAAATATGCTAGGTTATTACTTTCAAATTATCTTAAAATAAAGGAAACCATATTATTGTGGAAGATACACTTTCAAGGAAAGAAGAAGAAACAAAGGGTTCACTATGTGCTATTTCTATTCTACAATATGATTGGGTAGAAGAAGCAAGATGAAGAGGTATGTAAGATAATTAAAAAGCTACAATAGCACCCCAATGAATTAGACAAATTTGTATGGAATAATAATTTCCTATGATATCATGATTGCCTATATTTATGTAAGAATTCCCAAATCAAGCAAAGAGCCCTTTGGGAATTTCACACTTCTCCTATAACATGACTTTATGGGTTCTTGAAAACTTACCACATGATCAAGAAGGATTTTTTCTAGGAAGGTATTAAAACTAATGTTCAAAATTTTGTGTTTGAAAGTGTGGTTTGCCAATAGAATAAGGGAGATAAAATCAAGATGTTGAATATCCTACAACCATTAGCTATACCAAGTCAATGTTGGGAAGAAGTTTCAATGGATTTAATTCCATGTTTACCCAAATCTGAAGGAAAAATTGTCATTATGGTAGTAGTGGATTGACTAATAAAGTATGCCCATTTTCTCTCTCTTTATCATCCTTTTAAATCAAGTATAGTAGCTGCAACATTCATGGAAATAATTCAAAAGCTACATGGAGTCCCTGAGTTTATTGTAAGTGATAGAGATCCAATTTTCACTGGATATTTTTGGAATGAATTATTTTCTTGTTTGGGAAATCAATTGGCTCACAACTCATCTTACCATCCTCAATATCATACGAAAACTAATATTGTGAATAAATCTCTAGAAGGATATATTTGTTTCTTTGTATATGATAAATAGACACATTGGGTAAAGTGGTTTCCCTTGGAAGAATGGTGGTACAACACATCCTTCCATACTTCATAAAAAAGGCCCCCATTTATGGTACTTTATGGGTATCATCCTCCATCCATCACATATCCATTGAAAGAGACTGAAAAGGTTCTTCCAGTAGAGGACCACATAGGAAACCAGCAAGAGGGTCTAAAAATATTGAAGGACAACTTGGTTATGGCACAAAATAGGATGAAACAACAAGAAATACAACATCATAGTGAAAGGGAATTTGAAGTGGGGGATTGGGTATTTTTTAGGCTACAACCATATTAACAAATGTCCCTCAAGAAAAAAAAAAAGGGGGACATGTACATCCATCTGCCATGTTTCTTGCTTAAATAAGCTAATTGGTGACAAGACCATAGTACAAACTATTTTACCAGAAATTAATGAATAAGGAAAAATAATAATAGAACCAGAAACAATCCTTGAAACAAGGATTAAGATGCTACAAAATCAAGAAATTATTATGTACCTCATCAAATGGAAGAACCTACCAGTGGAAGAGGTGACATGGGAAGAAGAAACACCCACAATTAGCCAAGTGTTGAGGACAACACTTGTTTGAAGGGGAGGGGCATGTCAATCCCTAAAAAAAGCCCCATGTTAAGTATACAACCCATTATTAATACCTATATATTGAATTATTATGTTTCTATTGTTATATTTGTATGTAGGCTAGAACCATTCATTCTACCCTTTCATTATAATTGTAACCTTTGTCTCCCAAACACGCACACACACCAAGGATACCTAGTCTTAGGGGTATCTCATCTTGTCTTATGAATTAGATATACTGTAAAAGGAGGTTTTCCCCTCGAAGTGGACTATATTCCTTGACTTTTTATCATTTTTAAGGCATTGGATCACAAAAAATATGGACAACGATGGTCAATAGGGTTAAAGAGGGTGGAGGGTTGATGAGTAATGTGGTTGTTGGGTTAGGATGTTTTTAACTGATGGGATTATCATCTTTCATGGTTAATGGATTAATGGAATACATGTGGCTATGAAATTAGTGCGTGATAATAATAGGTGTCAGTGGATCATTCAGTTAGTGTGGTGAAGTATGGTAAATATGGTATATAGACTCAATATGGTCGGTAAAGTTCCATCATGGTCATCAATGCTCAATGGTTGTTAATGGTAGTTGATATGGTCAATGATAGTTAAGGGTTAGTGAGTTACAAGTATTAGTATGTATAAGGTTATGTGGATGAGGTTAGTGGGTTAGTTGGTGGGTCATAGGTAGGTAGTTAATTGTGACAAGGAACCAACATTGATTGATAATCGACATTATCCAACATAGGTTATAGAGAATAGGGGATTATGGGTGAGTGGATTACTATATCAGCCATAGTAAACACATTCAAACATGGCCAACAATGGTTGATATGGTCAACAAATTGAGGTTTGGAGGGTTTTGGGTGAGGATATTATTAGGATATGTGATTAATGAATTAGTGGAATATAAGTAAGCACGGTGTAATTGTATAAGTGGTATAGGGGTTAGTGGATCAATGAGGTTAATATGGGGAAGTATGGTGAATAAAGTATAATAGTAAATATAGTCACCATTGTTCTACTAATGGTCAATGATGGTCAAGGGTTGGAACACAGTGAATTACATGTCTTAGCGGGTTAGGTGGTGGGTTAGGGGTAGGTGTATATTTTTCATAGGGGAGTGATGTTGTACCACATGGTTCAAGGTCATAAGGTGTTAGACAATGATTACATGAGGGGTCAAAACACAAACACTATATCTAGTCATGCAAAGAATATAACACATACCCTACATTCTCCCACTTGTTGTTTTCTTTTCATGCAAGGGGTTATAGAATTACATAGTCAACAATCCAGTGAAGAAATGACCATAGATCCTCTCGATGCTCACAAATTCTATTAATGAATCTACAACATTCTTCAAAGTGTCCACCTTCATCAACACCACCTTATTTTCTTTAACCATGTCTCTCACAAAGTGATATTGAAAATTAATATGCTTTGTCTTTCAATGATAAGTTGGGTTCTTCTCTAGTAAGATTTCACTTTGAATGTCACAATCTATCCTTAAAGCTTGTTGTACCAACCCAATACCTAAAAACAATTTATATAACCATACTTCTTCCTTTCTTTCATGAGTGGATGCCATGTATTCAACTTATGTAGTTGAGAGTGCCACTACAAACTATATTTTTCTCATCCAACTAATTGCTCATCCAAAAAGGTTAAACACATATGCACATGTAGATATTTTTTGATCCATATATCCATCCTAGTATGCATCAACAAACCCATGTATTTCCAACACTCTGTCCAATATTGGTCTTCCTTGGTAGAACAATCCATAACTAGTAGTGCCAAACACTTAAAAACCCTCTTTACTACTATCCACTGCTCCTTCTTTGGTTTTGACATATACCTACTCAAAACTCCCACTACATGTGCAATGTCCAGTCTAGTACATACCATTGCATACACCAAACTTCCAATTTTAATAGCATATGTAACACGAGACATGTTCTCTTCCTATTCCCATGTCTTGGGACACTGATCAATAGATAACTTTACACCTATAGGAATAAGGACCCTAATCAGTTTACATTCCTGGATATTAATCCTTTGCAATATTGTCTTGACATATTTCCTCTAATTTAACCATAGTTTCTTGTTTGTCCGATATTTTTTAATTTCCATGCCCAAAATGAAATTTGGAGCACCAAGATCCTTCATGTCAAACATAGAGGACAACTGATTTTTCACATCCTGGATAATCTCCTTGTCATTTCCTATCAGCAACATATCATCCAAATACAAGAACAAATAATAAGATGATCACTGATTAATTTGAAGTACACATAGTGATCCGCTTTGCTCTTGGTGAAGCTAATTCCCAACATATAAGTATCAATTTTTTGATAACACATCCTTGGTGATCGCTTTAATCCATACATGGAATTTTTCATCTTCCATACCATTTGTTTCTTTCCCTTCACAACAAATCCTTATGACTGCTTCATATAGATTTCTTCTTCTAGATCCCCATCTAGCAATGTTGTCTCCATATTCATTTGTTCTACTTAAAAATCAAACACAACAACAACAAATAAAAGAAATCTAATTGAAGTTAACTTGGAAATAGGAGAAAAAATCTTGCCAAAGTCAATTCCCTCTACCTGGGAATAACCTTTTGCTACTAATTTATCTTCATATTTCTCCATTTTACCTTATGCATTTAGATTCTTCTTAAACACCCATTTGTTTCCAATGGGATTTCTTCCATTTGGAAACTCCAGTAGATCCCAAGCCTCATTCGTGTCTAAGGTTGTCGTTTATTGAACCATGGCATTTTCCCATAGTTTTCCATCCTATGAATCCATTACCTCCCTAACAGTTCTAATATCATCATCAGTAATAGACAAAAAAAAGTTTGAATATAAATAAGGTGGAGTATACCTTTTCGGTTTCCTTCTTTCCCAAACCGATCTCTTCAATGTTGGAGTATGAGAATCTTCTTCTTATTATTCTTATTCTTCTATAGAGTCTGATTCATTATCCTTCAACTCAAACTCTATTTTCTCTGGTTCTTCCTTCCTTGGCAGGACTTCCTATTTCACAACATATTTGATTTATCTAAATACCACATCTCAGCTACACACTACCTTCTTAGTGTGTAGGTTCCAAATATTATGACCTTTCAGACCATCTTTATACCCAATAAAGATACACCTTTCATCTTTTTTTTCTATCTTACTCATGTTTTTCTTTGGAACGTGAACAAAGGCATCATAACCAAATACCCTAAGATGTGCCAGAGAGGGTTTCTTACCATTCCATACCTCATGCGGAGTCATGTAATCCAACACTGATGAGGGTGATTGATTGACTAGGTAACATGCAATACCCACTGCCTCTGCCCATAATTCCTATCCTAACCCAACACCACTGAGCATGCACCTTGATTTTTCCATCAAGGTCATGTTCATCCTTTCTTCAAGTCCATTTTGTTGAGGTTTTTATCGATTACTATTCTTCCTTTCTATATGACACATATTATAAAATTCTCCACCATTATCCATCCTAATCACGTTAATTCTCTTCTCTTTCTAATTATCCATAAGACCGTTAAACTCTTTAAACCTATCAAAGACTTCAAATTTCTTCCTAAGTAAATAAATCCATGTATCCCTTGAGAAGTCATCTTTAAATGAGACATAGTACACATATTTTCTCAGTGATGGAACTACCATAGATCCAAACACATCACTATTCACCAACAATAAAAATCCCTTTGCCCTCATTGCACCAGAGGGGAATCTTATATGATTATGCTTCCCATATACAAAATTTTCATAGAAATCAAAATGTAGAGAGTCGTTATAAATACCCTCAACCATACCTTTACCGTGTAGTAGTCGAAGTCCCTTCTCTCCAATATGCCCTAGTCTTTGATGACACAACATAGTCTTTTCTCCAAAGTCTGTAGGAGTTTTTCCTTCTTCAGATCCAATATCAAGAAAAATGGAACTATTGTACCCATCACTAATAGTTCTTCCCTACAACTTATACAGAGTTCCAATCCTAAATCCCTTCAACAACACCATTGCTCCTCGAACCATCCCACATGTTACTTTATCAAACACTATTTTTACCCGTGCTAATCCTCAGATGTGTAGAACACTATGGAGTGTTCTAATCCTTCCATCCATGAGCTTTAACTTGAATTTTTCTCATCCTATGTTTTTGGTTGTCAAGTCATCGCCTAGGAAAACATCACCTCCATCATACCTTTCATATTCATAGAACCACTCCTTGTGGGGAGTCATATGAAAGGATGAGCTTGAGTCAACCAACCATGCCTTATGATCTGCATGTGTCCTTGAATAATCCAAGTCACATCCCCTCCTTCTTCCACAAAGGTTTTTTCTTATGCAGAAGGAGCATATTCAAATCCCCTCTCTCTCTCAAAACTTTTTGATCTACATTGCTTCTTGTAGTTCCCTTATTTTCCACATCTCTAGAATACCTTTACAAACTTTCTAGGATTTTTAGATCTTCCCTTATATTTAGATCTCCCACTTGAGGACTTACATCTATTTCTTTCCTGGGAGTGTCCTCTTGCAAATAATGCATTTATGCTCTGTCCTTCCATATTTTTCTTTCTCATTTCCTCCGACAACAAGGATGATGCCACATCATTGAAACTTAAATTAGTTGTATTACTACCTATGGCCATGACCAAACTATCCCAAGAGTCTGGTAAAGAGCACAATAAAATGATGCACTTATCTTCATCAAAAATATTAAAATCAATAGATAATAGTTGACTTGCCATAGTATTGAAGGTGTTCATATGCTCTTTCATTGAGTCTCCATATTTGATCCTCAGGTTATACAATTTATTCCATGGGAACAATTTTTTTACCATGGATTTTGTCTGATACAGATCCCCTAACTTATCTCATAATTCCTTGGCTATAACTTCCCATGATACATTCAATAATACTGAATCTAAAAGACACAACTATATTGTGTTATTTTCCTTTTGATCCAACATTGCTCAATTTTCTATTGATGTTCCTGTAGGTGCAGTACCTGGATCCACAACGATCCACTAATCTTTTCCCACCAACAAATCTTCCATCTTGAGCTTCCACAACTCAAAAATTTCCTCATTAAATTTCTTGATCTCTATTTTCGAACTACACTCCATTTATTTTTTCCCGAAGACTTGATACCGCAGATCTCCCACTGTAATAAGGTTTACCACAAACCCAAGCCAAAACCCCTGACCACAAAGGCATCTCCCTGAAGCCAATAATTTCTCTAATACCAAATGTAGATTTTAACCTTGTACAATAAATTACTGCAAATAGATTCTTAATAAAAATAGAAAAGATACAATGGCATACACACACATTACACAAATATTTTACCCTGGAAACCCAAACTGAGAAAACCAACCTGTTTAGAGCCGCATATGTAATCTTCGATTAAGAAATAGACCTAATTCCTTAATCAAAATTAAAAAAACCATCTGTGAAAACCATGTGTTTAAAAACCATTAAAAACAAACACAAAAACACCATAAAAAAAGTTCGGTAGTGCTACCCCTGCCTCCCTACAACCCCCTCGTGCACCCAATGCAACACAAACACTAGATCTAATCATGCAAAGAAGATAACACATACCTAACAAATGGGTGATTATGTTAGGGTATTAGTTTATTTGGTGGTTAGAGCGTTAAGGAGTGATTGTGTTAGGATTCATAAGGGTCAAGGGGTATACTAGTTCCATNACACTAGATCTAATCATGCAAAGAAGATAACACATACCTAACAAATGGGTGATTATGTTAGGGTATTAGTTTATTTGGTGGTTAGAGCGTTAAGGAGTGATTGTGTTAGGATTCATAAGGGTCAAGGGGTATACTAGTTCCATAGTGGTTAGGGGTAATTATAGTAGATATCATCATAAGGGTCAAGGAGTATACTAGTTTCATAGTGATTAGGGGTGATTGTATTAGATATATAAGGGGATAAGAGGTATAATGTTTATGGGGTCATAATTATTAGAGTTGTAGCTATGGTAAGAGGTATAATTTCTATGGGCTAATAATGATTAGGGTTCTTGTTGTTTTGGGAGGTTTCTATATTCAAGGTTACTAATATATGAAAGGATAATTGTCTTAAGGTCATAAGGAGTTAGGAGGATTAGTGTGTTCAGGATCAAAATGACTAATTTATTTTTTAAATAGTAACCAGTAGATTTATATTAAGTAAAAATAATGTAGCGATCTATGAAGAGATTACATCCAAAATTATTCAAAGATGTTCAACTATAGTAAATATCTAGACTATTTATGGAACAACAACCAAGTTTAATAATGT
>ML790009.1:610774-622093 GCA_009831015.1 Picea engelmannii | reverse complement strand
TGACTTTGAAATTTTGGAATCCTATATTGACTCATCCAAAACAAAAACTTTCACTTTATAAACCCCAACTTTTGATGCACGAGCATATGATAGTAAATCTTAAGACTGACCTCATGGGTCACAAACATTTACCAAGGGAGTTGGTTTCGTAATTTATTTTATTAGTAATAATTACAAAATGTCTCTAGAAGACATTTTCGTTGAGTTTGTTTGTTAAGTGTCAAATTGTTGTTATAGTATTAAGTCTGTTGATAAATATCATGAAAAAATATTTACTTTATCCAGATGTTTAGATAATTCATGATTTGGTTTTTTTTTATCTATCCAAGGGCTCAAGATATATTGTATGTTTTGTAAGAATCAAAGGTTAGTGAGTGTGTGAGATTGAATAGGTAAAAACGTGGATATTAGAGGTCCAAGAGACCAAGAAGGAATGAGCATTCCCATGTAAAAATTATTCCTTCATTGATATTAAGAAATAACAAAGCATGTGGTGTTTTTGTGTTGTGTATTTGCATGTTGTCGCACTGTGTGTTCGAATTGTTAAATTCCATTTACAAGTTGTCGCAGTTGAGTAGCATGATTTTGTGACTGCAGGAAATATTGTGCATAGTTAATTCCCATCAAGTTCTAAAACTCTTTGTAAGAAATATTCCCTAAGTGGTTTCCTTCGCAGGGACAAACAATCACGATTTGGCACAGTGGAATCACCCCTTAAAGATCTATGACACATTGGTAACATTTGCCAAATTCTTTTTAGATTTCTTTGTAAACCATTAGTATTGTTTACTAAGTTTCATGTAGAATTTTGTGCGACAAATTCATTGGTTCTTCTGCGCAGAGATATATATTTTTATTGGAAATTCTGTGCACGCAATTATCTATGACAGAGTGCAATTGAGCGTTGTAGGAAAATGAAAATTTGAGGTCCTATTTGTGTTGATCCTAGGACAGACAAGCAGTTTGAATATTGACTACGAAAGAGTGCTAAAAAATCTGTGATTGTGGGTTTAAGGTAGTATTTTTCATCATTTTTTGTATCAGAGTACATTGTATCTAAGGAATAATGCCACCCAGGAGAGGAGGCATAGATATGAATGTGGTAACTAATGAGTTATTCTACTAGTTGAGGTGAATCCATGTAAGGATGGAGGACATGGAGACAGTGCAGAGTAGATAACCTAACATAGGAGATTCCATTGAGAGTGAATAGATAGGCTCTAATGAGGGAACAAAAGGAAATCCAAGAGGAGAAAAAACACAAGAACAACTAGTATGAATGGTCATAAAAGTTGGATCCAGGCATAAGATTGTATTACCCATGTACAAAGGTAATTTAAATGTTGATGAATTACTTGAATTGATAAATGCCATGGATAAATAATTAAATTATGAATAGGTAGAAGAGGAGAATGTGAAGCGAGAAGGTGAAGCATGTAGTGACTAGGCTAAAGGGATATGTAGCTCTATGGTGGGATGAATTGTAGGAAGATAGAAGAAGAAAAGGAAAATGTTAGATCATGAGTTGGGACAGATTGGTGGCCAAATTTAAAGGTGAGTTCATGCCTAAGGATTATCAGATGAATTTTTCTAGATAATTTCAAAACCTTAGACATAAACTATGGCAGTAAGGGAATACACATTTATAGGTTGAACATTAGAGTTGGTCACATTGAGGAAGATAGTGAGAAGTTTTCTTGATACATAAATGGTTTGAGGTATGAAATTCAAGATGAAATCATCATTTTGTTCCCGATAACTGTTGAAGATGCATACCAAGAAACTTTGAAAGTAAAAGAGAAGTTGGACACAAGGCAGAGCTAGAGAAACAAAGGAAGGAGTCTAGGAAGAGGAAAAGGATAATCTAATAAAGGAATATTTAAACCTTCAAAGGAAGAGGCAGGAAGTTTAAGAAACCAATCACCAAGAGGAGGAGAATCAAGAGGCATAATATTTTTTTCAAGAGGTCGAGGAATAGGCATAGAAATGAGATGTTATGCATGTGGTAAAATAGGACACGTGTCATGGGACTATTCAGAGAACAAGGCATCAAATCATAGGAATGGACATGTTGTAGAAACAAAGGAAGAAGATGTGAATGTAGTAGCAAAAGAAGAAACTATAGAGGTAGGGGAATCATTTTTGTTGAAGAGAGTTTTGGTTAAGGAAGAAAAAGAGGTTCATGAACCAGCTCAAAGGAAAATTCTATTCAGGACTATATGAAAGTCAAGAGGTAAGTGTTGTAAATTTTTCATTGATAGTGTTAGCATTGGAAATTTGGTTTCCACAGAGATGGTAAAGAAATTGGGATTGTAGAGGATAGTACATCCTACTCCCTACAGAGTGTCTTGGTTGCAGAAGGGACATCATATTTTGGTGAATGAAAAGTGTAAAGTGCATTCTATATTGGTAGCTACAAGGATGATGTTTTATGTGATATAATTACCATGGATGTCTGCCATATTTTGTTGGGAAGGACATGGAAGTATGACAGAAAATCCATCCATGATGGTAGAAGGAACACTTATTCCCTCAAAGGGGGAAAGAATGTGTTGTTACATTTAAAGGATGAGATAGTCAATGAAGAAATTAGTCCAAGTGTACCACTGATAAGTGGGAAGGAGCTACTGCAAGAAGTCAAGAAAGAAGAAGAGATGCATTTTTCCTTAATTGGTAAGCCAAAGGTAATGATCACTAATACAAATATGGATGATTTACCTACAAAAGTTAAAGTTATACTTGATGAATTTTTTGATATTATAGTGGATGAATTACCAAATACTTTACCTTGTGTGAGAAGTATTAGCCATCAAATTGACTTAATTATGAGAGTGAGTTTTCCTAATAAAGAATCCTATAGAATGATCCCACAAGAGAATGAAGAGATTAAAAGGTAGGTACATGAGTTGTTAGGCAAAGGTTTGGTGAAGGAGATTTTGAGTCCATGTGTTTTACCAACAGTACTCAGCCCAAAGAAGGATGGAGGATGACACATGTGCGTTGACTCTAAAGAAATCAACAAAATTACCATAAGGTATATATTTCCATTGCCTCGCATAAATGATTTGATGGATTGTTTGAGTGGTTCAAAATATTTTTCAAAGATTGATTTAAAGAGTGGATAACATGAAATTAGAATTATATAAGGGGATGAATGAAAAATTGTTTTCAATACTAATAGTGGACTGTATGAATGGTTGGTGATTCCTTTTGGGATCACAAATGCTTCTAGTACATTTATGTGGTTAATGAATGAAATTTTGAAAGAAGTTATTTGAAAGTTTGTGATAGTATATCTACATGACATTCTGATCTATATCTAGACAAAAGAGGAACATTTAAGGCATCTCAAGATGGTTTTGAGTACCCTGCAGAAGGAAAAAATGTTGATAAATTTGAAGAAATGTAGTTTTATAAAGAGGGAGTTGATATATTTGGGGTTTGTAGTATCTGAAGAAGGTTTGAAAATGGACCTAGAAAAGTTTCAAGCAATTGTGAATTGGCCAACCCCGGGAAATGCATTTGAGGTAAGAAGTTTCCACAGACTTGCATTTTTTTCTAGAAAGTTCATTAGAAGCTTCAGTTAGATATGTGAACCTATTTTAGAAACTATCAGATAAATCAAACAACCATTCAAGTGGATTGAAGCAGTTGATAGAAATTCCAAACTATTAAAGAAAAATATTATTGAAAAGCTTGTATTAGCTTCACCAAGATTTGATAAATTCTGTCAAGTTGAGAGTAAAGCTAGTGGGACTGCAATAGGAGCTTTCTTAAGTCAAGAGAAAAGACCAATTGCATATTTTAGTGAGAAATTAAACAAAGCAAATAGAAATATTCCTCTTATGACATGGAATTTTATGCAATTGTTCAAGCGCTTAAGAAGTGGAGGAATTACCTCATGCCTGAAGAATTTGTCTTGTACACTAATAACCATTCATTACATTTCATAAGCAACCATACAAAACTAAATCAAAGACATGCTAAGTGGGTTGAATTTCTGAAAAACTTCACATTTGTAATTACGCACACTAGTGGGAAGGAAAATAAAGTTGTTGATGCATTAAGTATAATTAATTTGATTTTCCAAGAATTTCAAGTCAACTCTTTAGGCCTTGATGGCTTAAAATAAATGTATCAAGATGATGTTGATTTCAAGGATTCCTATACAACTTGTGAAAACATCATTTCTATTAATAGAAGTGAGTGGTTAGACTACATGCTATAGGAAGGATTGTTATTAAAGAAAAGTAAATTGTGCACACCAAAGTGTTCAATGATGGAGAATCTGATCAAAGAAAAACACAGTCGAGTAATGTCAGGACATTTTGGTCAAGATAAAACTTTTTCTTAGGTAAATGATTTTTATTACTGGATAGGAATGGAAAATCAAGTGAACAATTTTGTGGAGAAGTGAAGAATTTGTGAGCATGCTAAAGGGATAAGTTAGAATACAAGGTTGTATCATCCACTACCCATTCCAAGAAGGCCATAGGATTCAGTGAGTATGGATTTTTTATTGGGATTTCCAATAACATAGAGAGGTAATGAGTCAATCTATGTTGTGGTAGATAGATTTTAAAAAATGGTTCATTTCATTGCTTATACCAAGACTAGTGATGCAACAAATGTTGCAATTGTTTTCTTTAAATAGGATGTAAGGTTGCATGGTTTACCCACAAGTATAGTTTCTAACAAAGATACTAGGTTTGTGGGACACAATTGGAGAAAATTATGGAAGAAACTTGGTACTAATCTCAGTTTTATCTCAACCTATTATCCACAGACTCATGGAAAAATAGAGGTAGTAAATATAAATCTGGGAAATATTTTGAGAAGTCTTGTGAATCAGGACCCTAAGCAGTGGGATCATATGCTTTCTCAAGTTGAGTTTTCATATAATGACTCACCAAATAAAATCCCATGCATGATTCCATTCCATATTTTTTGGGTATGTGTTATATTATTTGCATGACTAGCCGAGAGTGTGGTGGGGCTGCCAGGCCCCCCTTCGGGGGTTTGGGGGTAGATCCCCTAAGAAATGTTTTTTTTCCTCAAGAAACGTGTTACCTTGTTTTGCCTCAGTTTTTATATTTCCTTGATTTCTATGTCCATTGTTGGGTGGTTTTTTGGCACATGGTTTTTTGTGGATGGTTTTCTATTTCCGGTTAAGGAATTAGGGTTGTTGACTATTCCAATTCATTGGGTTATGGTTTTGGATGTCGTTGGCTCCTATATGTATATTGTATTGGAAATAATGTATGATGGGAATGAATATAGAATATGTTGGTTTTCCCAGTTTGGGTTTCCATGGGAAAAATCTCTTTGTAATGTGTGTATTTTCCATTATATATTTTATGTTATTTTACTGAAAATATGTTTGCATTAAATATTGTGGTCATAGGTAGTATTACAACTTCCTTGAATTTTGATGAAGTGGGGTAGTCTAGTTGTGGTTATAGGTAGTATTACAACTTCCTTGAATTTTGATGAAGTGGCTTCATCCTTGTTTTCGGAGGAGATGAGACAAAAGAACATGGAAGGATAGAGTAGAGATGCATTATTTTCAAGAGGATGCTCCCAAGAAATAAATATATATAAGTCTAAGGGTAGATATAAATATCCCGAAAGTTTGTAAAGGTATGTTGGAGATGTGGAAAAGAAGGGCACTAAAAGAAGCAGTGTATATCCAAAGTTGAGAAAAAGAAAGGATCTAAAGAAGCTCCTTCTACAGAAGAAAATACCTCCATGGAAGAAGGAGGGGATGTGTACTTGGATTCTTCAAGAACACATGCATATCATGAAGCATGGTTGATTGACTCATGTGCATCCTTTCATATGAATCCCCACAGGGAGTGGTTTTGTGAATATGAAAGGTATGATGGAGGTAATTTTTTCCTCGATGATGACTCGACAACCAAAATCATAGGATGAGGAAAATTCAATTTGAGGCTCATATATGGAAGGATCAGAACACTACCTAGTGTTCTGCACATCCCAAGATTGGATATAAATTTCATTTATTTAAGAAAAATGGACAATGCAAGGGTAAAAATAATATTTGAAAAGGAAACCCACAGGATGGTTCAAGGAGAAATGGTGTCTCTGAAGGGAATTAGATTTGGAACTCTATATAAGATGCAAGTAATCACTATTAGTGATGGATGTAATAGTTCCATTGTTTATGATATTGGATTTGAAGAAGAAAGAACTCCTACAGTCTCTGGAGAAAAGGTCAAGTTGTGGCATCAAAGACTGGAGCATATCGGATAGAAGGGTTTTCTCTTGCTACACAGTAAATGTATGGTTGAAGGTATATCTAATTTTTCTCTGGATTTTTATTTCTGTGAACATTGTGTATATGGAAAGCATAATCAGGTAAGATTCCCCTCTTGTGAAATGAGGGCAGAAGGAATTTTACAGCTAGTTCACAGTGATGTTTTTGGACCTGTGTCGGTTCCATCATTGGGAAAATCTGTGTACTATATCTCATTTATAAATGAGTTCTCGAGGAATAATTGGATATATTTTCTTAGGAAGAAATCAGTATTTGATAGGTTTAAAGAGTTTAAGGATCTTGTTGAGAATCAAATAGAGAAAATAATTAAGATGTTGAGGAAAGATAATGGTGGAGAGTTCTCTGAGAATGAATTTGAATAATTTTGTAAGAAGTGTGGTATATAAAGGAAGAATACTAGTCCATATACACCTCAACAAAATGGAGTTGCAGAAAGGATGAAGAGGATGCTAATGGAAAAATCAAGGTGCATGCTCAATGGTGTTGGGTTAAGGAAAGAATTTTGGGCAGAGGAAGTGGGTATTGCATGTTACCTAGTCAACAGATCACCCTCATTAGCACTAGATGACAAGACTCCACAAGAGGTATGGACTAGTAATAAACCTTCTCTCACACATATAAAGGTATTTGGCTGTGAGGCCTATGTTCATGTTGCAAAGGAAAACATGAGTAAGCTAGATAAGAAGGTTGAAAATTGTATCTTTATTGGGTATAAAGATTGTCTTAAAGGTTATAAGCTTTGGAACCCAGAAACTAAGAAGGTAGTGTATAGTCGAGATGCGGTATTTAGAGAAATAAAATATGTCCCAAAATAGGATGTCCTACCAAATAAGGAATAAACAAAGAAAATAGAGTTTTATTTAAAGGATGATGAATCAATCTATATAGAAGAAAAGGAATCAGAAGATGAAGATCCTCATACTCTAGTATTGAGGAGATCAGTTCGGGAAAGAAGACAACTGTAAAGGTATACTCCATTTGATTTCCATTCAAATTTTTATTTGTCTATTATTGATGATGATCCTATAACTGTTAGGTAGGCAGTAGATTCAGAGGATGGAAAAATATGGAAAAAGGCCATGGATGAAGAAATGGAAGCCTTGGATAAGAATGAGGATTGGGATATAGTGGAGTTTCCGACTAGAAGAAATACCATTGGAAGAAAATGGGTATTTGAAAAAAAATTGAAAGTAGAAGGAAAAGTGGAAAATACAAAGCTTGGTTAGTAGCAAAGAGTTATTCCCAAGTTGAAGGAATTAGTTTTGGTGAGATTTTTTCTCCTATTTCCAAGTTAACTTCTATTATATTTTTGTTATCTGTTGTTGTTGTGTTTTATTTTGAAGTAGAATAGATGGATGTGAAGACAACATTCCTACATGGGGATCTGGAAGAAGAAATATGTATGAAGCAACCAGAAGACTTTGTTGTGAAGGGAAAGAAGGAGTTGGTATGCAAGACAAAAAAAAAGTCCTTGTATGGTTTAAAACAATCACCAAGGATGTGGTATCAAAACTTTGATACTTATATACTGGGACTTGGCTTCACAAGAAGAAAAGAGGATCATTGTGCGTATTTTAAATTAATTGGTGATCATTTGATTTATTTGGTCTTGTATGTGGATGACATGTTGCGAATATGAAACAACAAGGAGATTATATAGGATGTGAAAACTCAGTTGTCCTCTAAATTTGACATGAAGGATCTTGGTGCTGCAAATTTCATTTTGGGCATGGAAAATAAAAGAGAACGAAAAAACAAGAAACTCTGGTTAAATCAGAAAACATATGTGGAGACAATATTGTAGAGATTTAATGTGCAGGAATGTAAACTATTCAGGGTCCCTATTCCTATAGGTGTAAATTTATATGCGGATCAGTGTTCCAAGACATAAGAAGAGGAGGAGGACACGTCTCATGTTCCTTATGAGAGTGCGGTTGGTAGTTTGATGTATGAAATGGTTTGTACTAGACCGGACATTTCACATGCAGTGGGAGTTTTGAGAAGTTATATGTAAAAACCATGGAAGGAGCATTTGACAACAATATAGAGGGTTTTTCAGGTATTTGCGTGGAACTGCTAGCTATGGATTGTGCTACCAAGGAAGACCAGGATTGGATAGAGTGTTGGACTTACATAGCTTTGTGTATGTAGACTGGGATGGACAGCTAGATTGTAGGAGATCTACAAGAGGGTATGTGTTTCACCTATTTGGAGGAGCAATCAATTGGATAAGAAAAAGACAATCTGTATTGGCACTTTCAACTACAGAAGTTGAATACATGGAAATAACTCATGAAATAAAGGAATCGGTATGGTTACAAACATTGTGTTCAGGTATTGGTTTGATACAACAATATGTAAGGATAGTTTTTGATAGTCAAAGTGAAAATGTTCTAGTGAAGAACCTGACTTATCATTCAAAGACAAAGCATATTGATGTTCGATATCATTTTGTGAGACATGGTTGAAGAAAAGAAAGTGTTGTTGATGAAGGTGGACACTTTGAAGAATGTTGCAAATTCGTTAACAAAATCTGTGAGCACTGAGAAGTTCTCTTGGTGTAGAGGATCTATGGGAATTGTTGTGTTGGACTTTTGTACTTGTAACCCTGTAACCCCATGTATGCAAATAAAAAAACAAGTGGGAGTGGGTATGTGTTATATTATTTTCATGACTATCTGGGCACACGAGGGGGGGGGGGGCGTTTGAGAGGGGGCCGCCAGGCCCCTCCTTCGGGATTCACAGCGGTTCGGTCAAGCACCCACGATAAAATATGTTTTTCCTCTGGAAACATGTCGCGTTGTTTTTCCTCATTTTTTGTGTTTCCTCGATTTGTGTGTCCATTGTTGGGTGGTTTTTTGGCACATGGTTTTTTGTCAATGGTTTTCTATTTCTGGTTAAGGAATTAGGGTTTTTTACTAATCCAGGTCATTGGGTTATGGTTTTGGATGTTGTTGGATCTTATATGTATATTGTATTGTAAACAATGTATGATGGGAATGAATATAGAATATGTTGATTTTCTCGGTTTGGGTTTCCAGGGGGAAAAATCTATTTGTAATGTGTGTATTTTCCATTGTATCTTTTCTATTATTTTACTAAAAATATATTTGCATTAAATATTATACAATGTTAAAATCTAAAATATTATACACAGAATGCATCCTAGAGGAGTATATGAGCTAAGGAATTTGGAAAAACTAGATTTAAGAAGTGCTAATGGTGAGGATTTTGCAGTGAGTATGCAAGAATTGCAGGAAAGGATTAAAGATAAGTTGCAAGACAACAACCACAAGTATAAGCAACGAGCATACATGAAGAGAATAACAAGGGATTTTGAGGTTGGTGATTTGGTCATGGAATATTTGACAAAAGAGAGGTTTCTTGTAGGGATTTATAACAAATTAAATATTACAAAGATTAGACCATGTAAAATTTTAAGGAAATTTTCTTCTAATGCATATGAAATAGAACTTCCAAGTGGTGTGGATTTTCTCCAATATTTAATGTTGCATATTTGTATCCCTTCAAGGAACAGGGGATGTTTTGGAAAATCAACTTGTAAGTGATGAACATCAGACCATGGAATGGAAAGAACAACTACCATGAGAAACGACAAGGAAAGTGAGGCAATATTGAATAAAAATGTATTAAGGAAAACTAGAGGCAAAGAATATTTCCAATACTTGGTCAAATGGAAAGGTCAACCAATAGAATGTGTGACTTGGATGACAACAACAGAGATTTCGAAGTATGGTGCGGAACTTGAAGACCTGATTTATAGTTTTTTTCTTCCCCGAGAGTCTCATGAAGTAAATCTTAAGATTGACTTCATGGGTTGCAAACATTTACCAAGGGAGTTGGTTCCCTAATTTATTTTATTATATTTGTAATAATTATGAAATGTCTCTAAAAGACATTTTCGTTGAGTTTGTTTGTTAATTGTCAAATTATTGTCATAGGTGTTAAGTCTGCTGCTAAATATCAGGAACAAATCTTAAGTTTTTCCAGTTGTTTAGATAACTTGGGATTTGGTTGTTTGTGAGATATCCAAAGGCTCAAGATATATTTTATGTTTTGTAAGAACTAGAGGTTAGTGAGTGTGTGGGATTGAATAGGTGAAAGTGTGGATCATAGAGGTCTAAGAGACAAAGAAGAAACAAGCATTCCTATGTAAAAAATATTCCTTCATTGATATTAAGAAAAAACAAAGCATGTGGGGTTGTCACACTGTGTGTTAGAATTGTTAAATTCCATGAGTAACGATATTTTGTGATTGCAAGAAATATTGTGAACAATTAATTCCAATCAAGTTTTAAAAGTATCTTTAAGAAATATTCCCTAAGTGTTTTCCTTTGTAGGGACATAAAGCCATGATTTTGCGCAGATGTTCATGATTTGGCACAATGGAATCACCCCTTAAATATATACTGCACATTGGTATTATTTTCCAAATTCCATGCAAAGTTGTCTATAAACCATTAGTATTTTTTACTAAGTTTCGCACAGAATTGTCTACGACAAATTTATTGGTTCTTTCATGTAGAGATATATCCACATATTGGCAATTTCACACACATAATTATCTATGACAGAGTGTAATTTAGTGTTATAGGAAAAGGAAAATTTGAGCTCCTTTTTGTGTTGATCCTAGGATAAACAAACATTTTGAATATTGACTACAACAATGTGCTAAAAAGTCTATGATTTTGGGTTGAAGGTGGTATTTTCCATCAAATTTTCACTTAATTTTTAATCACATTTAATAGATATTTTCCATGGAGTCATCCACAAGAATTGAATTGTTACATAATTACAATTCTTTGTAATTATATAGATATTTTCATCATCTCGTAAATTAATTTCCATGGAATTGTCGACAAAGAATTCTATTTCTACAATCACAACTATTAGAAAATACAATGTTTCAAAACATTTACCAAAACTGTTTAATATTGAGCACATTTCCATATTTGAATTTGTCATTATTGTTCTTTTCATAAACCCAATTTTAATTTTGA
>ML790009.1:586324-610674 GCA_009831015.1 Picea engelmannii | reverse complement strand
TCTCTAGCTCCAACCCCCTAGTTTATAGGCTCCAACTTGAAGGAAGCTCCAACTCCCTAGATTCTCCAACACCAATTGGAAGGAGGCTCCAACCCCCTAGTTCTATGAGAACCAACTCAAAGTAATATAAAAATATCATGCAAGCACTGACCTGCTATCTGAAGACACTAGTCTTCTCATCTACCACCCAACCTCCCAAGAATATAAATAATAGACTCAACATGTCATTATAGCTATCAATGGAACTGATATATCATCATCAACAATAACCTCTCACTATTATTTTCACTAATATTGATACATCATCATCATCAAAACTAGTTCAACCACATAAATCTCATGCCAAGATCACCAATAACATCCCTCAAATCATGTGCTCAATATCCCAATGATATGCATCAAACCATGTGTCAAGATATGCATCAAGCATGTTCCAAGACATGCATTAAACCATGTGAGAATACCTTCAAGATATCCCTCATATGCCACAAAACCCTCCAAGACATGCCTCAAACATGTTTCATACCCTCCAAGATATTCCTCAAAGCATATACCAAAATATCCAAGATACACCTCAAAGCATGTGCTAAAATATCCAAGATACAAGCCTCAAACGTGTGCCAAAACATCTATCAAACATGTGCCAAAGAATCCATGATATTCCTCAAACCATGTACCATAACCATCAATATATGCATTAACCATGTTCCAATAACATTCAAGACATGCCTCAAGCATGTGCCAAAATATGCATCAAACATGTGTCAAACCCTCCAAGTTATGCCTCAAAGCATATGCCATAACCTCCAAAATATGCTTCAAGAATATACCAAATTTTCCAAGTTATGCCTCAAGAATGAACATCAAAACATATAGAGAACCATAAATTTAATCATGTAAATAACCTAATGCACAATATCATAGATCATCAAACCTTCCTCAGCTTCAACATCAAGAAGATTGCACCATATTCAAACCTCTCTTCAGCCTCACTGGACTGAATTGGGAAACTGGTGGGGCCTCGCATGATGATTCATGTGAAAAATATGGGGGCCTCGTGGGACACCCTTTACCTAACTCGTGAGGGTCTGATCAAATAGGATTACCAGAAAGTCTTCTCCAATATGCAGCTCCAATACTTTCCTTCTTCAGACTTCTCTGCTCCTTCCGTTTTTCCAATAGATCACATGCTTGCTTTATGAAACTTTCTTGGTCATAACGAGAGTCTCTTTTATGGGTATTTATAATTTTTTAAGTACCTCCTTTACTTGAACTTGAGCTGACTTATACCTTGTTATTTGCATCAACTTTTCTCCTTTAATTAATTTTGGGGATGACCTGTAACTTATTGTTGCAACCATTAAGGGGATTTTTAACAATTGTTCAGGGCTTCATCTTTAAGAGGGTATAACTTCTCAATAATGAGGAATCATGTGACGTACTACCTACCATTGGAAATGACATCATGAGGAATATCCATCTATGATAATTTTTTATCCATTTTCCAATGTGTCCTTCGTCGTATTTTTCCTCAAACAACTTTGGACTTCATCACCACACCTTCAGGGATTCTTAACTACTTAACCACTTAACGATACTTCCAAGGCTTCTTGTAGACTTCTTCAGAGAATATTCCTATGAGGCCCATTCTTAAAGCTATGCCATAAGGAGACCACTTTGGAGACTTCTTTTAATACACCTATTACTTTTGGAAGCTTCTATACTTCTTCTATGGTTGACATCAATGACAACCAACTTTCCAACAATATCCCCCTTTGGCATTGATGGAAACACTCATACTCCCCTTGTGACCATTTCTCCCCCTGTCTTCATGCTTTTGAACTTTCTCTCCCACTTTTGTTCTTTCTTTCCACTTTGACATCAATGGAAAAGGGTGACTGCCCCTAACGATTTCTCTTCCTTTGTCTTCTTTGCAAGATGTTGTGTAGACCAATGTGAGAATTTTTGTATATGATTCCCTTCCTCTCTTCTGGGGCTTCTTGTCGATTGGTACTTCCCGGTGTAATACACTAATGTTTATTAAAAGCGTTCATGTCAAAGTTCATTTATTACTTGACTTCAAATATTAATGTCTTTTTATGTCTATGCTCAGTTGACATCAATGACATAATCATTCAACAATATCCCCTTGACAGTATACCTCCACTTGGAGATTTCTCCCTATCTTGTTGTTCCTTTCATGACTTGTCTTCTTGTGACTATATGGTTCCACCTATCAATATGCATATTTTATGAGTCATATGATTTACTTAACATTCCTCTTGAGCTCATACTTTCATCCACTATCATGTATATTCTCCTGGTCCATATCAAGTATTATCTTCTAGACCTGCGAAATATCTCATGAATTCACCGTTGTACATATGTCACAAAAACGGTCCATGACTATATTACTCAACTATACACAATGCTGACCCATATGTAATTTTACTATTTTGAGATCCTCTTCAAATATGTTGCAATTGATCATGACATATCTCTTCTTCTCACACTAAATATGTTCACTAGTTCATTATATCTTCAAATCAAGCTTTGTAAGTCCGCAACAAGTACACATTCTTGAATATGTACTGAATATATCCATGCTCTATAAAATCATGAATCTCTTCCTCAAAAGTGTGCTAATGATATTCCTCGTAACTTCCATCTTACCTTTTCATTCCTGCATAGGGATGAGTTTTGAAACCTGATGCTTAATCAAACAATATGTCATGAGACATTTTGTACCTCTTCTATTAGACCATTCAGAATATGCCTTCCCCAAAAATGAAAACACTTCAGATTTTCTAAAAGATAGTTCTCCAAACTATAATAGCTGCTACTTAGACTCCCCCCCTTCAATATTCACATTACTAGGATTCTCCAAGCTAGATTTCTTAGAACAATATATAAACCTTCTCTGATGCAGGATAATCCTCTTGAATCTTAGCATATTCCTCTTTTCCTGTAGATTCATCATGATCTCAAAACACTGCAATTCATGTGAGTATCATCTCTTGGAGTTCTCCATTCAAATGTTCTTCTTGTTTTTTTTTTCTTCTCCAAACCTTCTTGTATATGATATCATTGTTTTCCTTCAAGAAAGAATCCATCATGCTTCTAAAATCACGAGCAATGTGTCTATATTTATGGCATTTGTAACATTCAATATTGTAGGGGAGAACATAAACATCTCTTGCTTGACAATTTCTTGCATACGCTTTGAAATCTAAATCTTTATGTCCAAATTTATTACAAGTAAAATAATAACCAAGAAAGAAACTTTGATACCTATAAGCAAGTCATCCTTTTTGTGATGCAGTCCTTTTAAATTCATGCCTTAGTTGATCACGATATTTTCTTCTATTGTTTCCTTCACAGTGATTGAAGCTTATTTGGTTACTAGAGATAGAGGGTTCTCTTCTACATTCATTCCCCTTTGACTCTTGTTGACCATGAGTTCCTCTTTTGAGAATGTCTACATAGTTATTAACCTTCTCTTCATTCTTCATTTCCAGAAATATGGAACAATTCTCTTCAAATTTCATTACTAGTTGTGTCAAGCTTCCTTTCTCTTCGACGCTCTTGCTAGGATTGGCATTTGCATATTATTTGCATGAGTCCTCACCAATGTATATAAGACATTATTTATTAAAGGGTGACCTTTGACAAATGAGAATGTATTCTAGTACTTGAGATCTCTTCAAGTTCTTGTTTAGCTTGTCAACTTCAACCCTCAATGATATGACATCTTCTTCAAGATTATCGCTATCTTCTTCTTTATTCATCATCTGGATCTTTATTACTTCTTCTATTCTCCTTTCTTCTCCAAGTTTGGTTTTCAAGGAGATTACTTATTCTTCAAGTATTCTTTCTTGTTGACTAAATTATGTTTCAAGATTATTTAATTCCTTGGATCTTTCCTTAATATGACTTCTCAAAATATCTTCTCTCTTCTCTGCTTCCTTTCTTAGTGATACTATTTCATCTTCCAAGCACTGCTTTTCTTCCAATTGATTTTTGAGTGTTTCTTCAATCACTTTGTCTTCTTCCAATTGAACCTTTAGATTTTAATAATCTGTTGGAATTATTCAGAGTTTTTGTTGGGATTTTTAGAACCTTCTTTAGCTTGATCAATTATTTCTTAAGGGAATTGTTTTTATTCCTTTCCATTTTTAGTTCATTTAAATAGAATATTAGTTATGCCTCAAGATCCACTTTTCCTTCTTCATATTATTCTTCATCATGATCTGTCATAACATTTACAATTTCTTCTTCTGGATCTGTGTGACATGATGAGCTTCTTTCCTCTCAATATGTCTCAACATCTTCTTTATTCTGATCACCATGTTATGGCTCTATGATTACAAGAAGAGATCCCTTAGAGTAGAGATTATGTAGCTTATCCAATATCTCTTTGGCCGATGAACATTGTACCACTTTGAATTTTACCAAATCAGGTAATACATCTAGGATGGAATCCATTGTTATTTTGTTGTTTCTTTTTAATTCCTTCTTGGATGTAGTCTTCGAAGGTTTCTTTGAAGTCATGTATTCTATAAAGACTGAGTACCAAACATCATACCCCCGTTCCTCTAAAAATATGTTCATTCTTGAGCTCCATCACTCATAATTTTGACCATCAAACATTGTGTTTCCATTATATGTGTAATACATGATCTACCTTCAACTAGTTAGATTGATTTTGAAGGACCCATTCTGGTACCAATTTTTGGAATATTCACCAATATTGAGAGGGGGAGTGAATCAGTATTGAGCACTTCTTACCATTTTCAACCATAACATGTAAATATTAATTTATCAACAATTTATCACATATGATTGCATTCAAGATATCATCAACATATAACTACAGATACACAATACACAAGAGTTTTACGTGGAAACACAAATGGGACAAAACCACATAACAATTTTTAATATATATCTTGAATATTACATCCATGGGAAACACCAAATTCCAAAATTCTCTATCACTAACTCGAAATAGGAACCAACCCCCTATTTATAAGATCCATCCTGAAGGAATGTACAACTCCCTAATTTCTTAATCTCCAACTAGAAGGAGGCTTGAAACCCCTATTTTATAGGCTCCAACCTAAAGGAAGCTCAAGCTCCCTAGATTCTCCATCACTGACTAGAAGGAGGATCCAACCCCCTAGTTTTATGAGCACCAACACAAAGGAAGTTTCAACTCCACTGCAAGAACCAACCTGCTATCTGAAGACACCAATATTGTTGTGTGCTACTCAACCTCCCAGAAATATAAATAAGAGACTCAACCTATCACCGAAATGGATACATCATCATCATCATCAACAACCTATCATTGCTTTTGTCACTGATATGGATACATCGTCATCATCGAAATTGGTTCAACCACATAAATCTCATGCCAATATCACCACTAACCTCCCTCAAATCATGTGCTCAATATCACCTTGATATGCATCAAACCATGAGCCAATATATGCATCAAGAATGTGAAAATACATTCATTAAACCATGTGCCAAGACCTCCAAGATATCTCTCCTATGCAAAAACAACCTCCAAGACATGTGTAACGTCCCCTCTGTTATGACATCAATGTAAGTACAAGTATGTTATGACCCAAAAGGGACATATGTATGGCTAAATGTATATGATATGACCCCAAGGGGGGCATATAGGGGCCTAAATGTACATGTAATGTCTAAATACAGATGTAATATGGTCATCCTAGTGATAAAGGGGCCTCATGTGCAAGTGTGAATAGATATATATAAGAGATCATGTATTCATTATTGGAAGGGAATTGTGAAGTATGAATGGTATTGGGTTATTCGAAGGGGGTTCCCCTATTATTTAAGGAGTTATTGTGTAACTTATATATATTGGAGTTGTGCTCCACGTTGAAATTTTGTACATGGTGTGTACTTCTGTTATTTTTTTTATATTTTGAGCATTTTGGATCATAACATTTGGTATTAGAGCTCAAGGTCTTGGGGTTTCGCTGCTACATCTGAGACACCTTATAATTTTAGCTATAATTTTTTTTTATACAAAATTTAATAAGGGACCCATTGGAGGATATTTATTATACATATCAAGGTACATTGGGTTCAAATTTTAGCTCCCGAGGCCTTAAAATTTCATAGATATAGACTGTGTAAGATAGGGTTATGGAATCATCCTAAATTTAGTCATCACAGAATTTTCTCTATAATTTTTTTTATGTAATGTTTCAGACCCTGAAATATGGAGGATATTCATAGACATTATCAAGGTATATGTGATAAAAAATTCATATTTTGGGTCATTCTAATTTTGTAGATACACCCTGTGGAAGATAGGGTATATAACTAGTCCTATTGACTAGTCTCAAACAAATGTTCCAGGTAAAACAACCAAAACTTATTCATACATAATCCAAATTGAGTGAGATTAGTTGAGTTGACTATTGCATAGGCCATAGTACTTTTGGTACAATTTTAAGAATTTTATATCAATTATTGTGCACTGGGAACACTGTACCATAGATGATTTTAGGGGCTAAATTTCGCAAATGGGCTAATTTTCCATGGTTTTTCCCAAAAAATGATTTGCCAATTTCCATTTTTTCTAAAAACAATTCACCCAAATTCCACATAATAAAATTAATTTACCTTAAAAATCGTCAAAATTTTATAGAAAGTATATAAAATCCTTCGAAATTTGAATATTTTTACAAAACTATCGCCTAACATTTTACATTTTTCATATTAAGGACTAGTAATATTAGCCCATGTTTCTACATTTTAATATGAATTTTCGTCCTTAAAATCTTCCCTACACTGTACAAGTGCTCTCTATCGGAAAGTCTAAAAATCAACAAGGAGTGGGGAAGTTATCATAACTTCCACTTGGCACATCCAATTTTGGTAATACACGTGAAATTGCAGAGAAGAAATTTTAGAGTACTAAATGTCACAATTTGAGACTGATAAGGGCTGAAATTGCAGAGATACATCATATGTAAGGTCAGCCAGGAGGACAGACTCCAAATCAGGGTTTCAAAGGTATATTCACTTAAAACTATCATAACTTTTGATTGGAATGTCCGATTGAGCTGATTCAAAATCCATTGGAAAGATAAAACATAGAAGAGAATATTGAAACAAGGATTATAACTATTTGAGACATTTATCCTTAATATACAGAGGTTGGAATTCAAGGATTTGGGTTAGACCTCAATTAAGAATCAATGAAAATACATAACTTTAGTGGAGATGAAGGTAAAGATGGAATCAGTCCCAAGGAATGGTTGAAGATGGAAAAGGAATATTGTATGAGGATTGGTATAGGTCCTTGTGGGTTATCGTTTTCTTTTTCCGGTGAATCTCATAAGTTATGGAGAATCCTTGATGAAGATACTAGATTCCACTCCACATGGGAAGAATTTGCGAAATCTTCTCAGATAAATGGATTATGGATACAAAAATGGAAGAAATGTATACAATTAAAGATGAATTAAAAGAATCAAAGGAAGAGATTAAGAAGAAGGGTGAGAATATATATAAGATAATATCCCTTAATGAATCACTCATTAAGGAAGTTAAGAACCTAAAGCAAGAAAATAATAGCAAAGACAAGTGGGAAAAAGATGAATCAAGAGAAGATTTGAAAAAAAAAAGATGAAGAGATATGTAAATTATGAATCCATAATAAAAAATTATTGGATGAGATTAAGAGATTTAAAGAAGAAAAGAAGAATTGTCAAAATAAAGAAGAAAGAAGAATCTTGGATGAAGAATCTACCAAAATACTACAAAAGAAAATTTGCAAGAAGGTTGAGGAATCCTTAAATACCGATGAGGTAAAGTCATAAATGCAAGATAGAATTGAAAAAGGACGTCAGAATTTGTTAGATGGGATCCCATTGCAGCTTCAAAAGGAGAAATAAGACAAGATTCAAGAAGGTCAACAAAAGATACTTGAAGAAGTTGAACTCCATCTAGAGGATGTACATGCCAAATATGATGGTATTATATCGAAGGCTAGAGTAATCAAATACCAAGCAAAGATGATTGAGGATTCCATTTATGTTGAAAATAAGATAGATGAAATGCATGTGTAGAGTGAAGGAAGACCATCAAATGTGAAACCGTATCGACACCCTCATTACCAAGAAACATTTCAAGGGAGACAAGAAGGATGATATCAACATTATGAAGGAATAATATGGAATACTTGTCAATATTCATGTAATAAGGCATCACCAAAATAATCTTCAACAAGCAATTATGAGATATCAACAATGACTACAAATTGGAAAAGCTTCAACAAAAATACATGGAATCAAAGGAAAGAAGATTATTCAACAACTAGACACCAAGGATTAAGACTGAAAATAATTGATTTTGGATGGATAGATCATCAACAATGGAATTAATAAAGAATGAACATAAGAAATTCATATTACTTGGTTTCATCACATGTGAAGCCTTTAAATGCAAAGCTTTGACGACAAAGGTTTTTGAACGAGATTACTATGTTATGACCCAAGAGGGGCATATATATGGATAAATGTATATGATATGACCCCAAGGGGGGGCATATATGGGCCTAAATTTACATGTAATGTGTAAATACATATGTAATAGGGTCGACCTAGTGATAAAGGGGCCTCATGTGCAAGTGTGAATAGTTATATATAAGAGACCATGTATTGATTATTGGGAGGGAATTGTGAAGTATGAATGATATTGGGTTATTTGGAGGGGGTTTCCCTATTCTTTAAGGAGTTATTGTGTAACTTATATATGTTGGATTTGTGCTCCACGATGACATTCTATACATGGTGTCTACTTCTGTTATTTTTTGATATTTTGATCATTTTGGATCATAACACAAGACCTCCAAGATAACCATCCTATTCCAAAACAATCTCCAATACATGTGTAATGTCCCCTCTGTTACAACATCAATGTAAGTAAGTACAATAGTGATTTTTTTTTAAACATCATGCAGAACAAGTGTTACATGAACATACATCAATAATTACACAATCTCTTTTGTACATCTCTCTATAAGGAAAGATTCAGATACAACATCACTCTATAACATAGATCAATACGACACATAATCATAACAAAGATGTTTACCCACCTAAACTATAATGCAAGGTTAGAACCTCCAAGACACAAAATCAACGCTCAAGTCCAGGATTTAGCC
This sequence comes from Picea engelmannii, assembly GCA_009831015.1. NCBI lineage: Eukaryota > Viridiplantae > Streptophyta > Pinopsida > Pinales > Pinaceae > Picea > Picea engelmannii. The sequence continues at coordinate 601,460 of ML790009.1, read as the reverse complement.
AATTGATTTTGACCATTTAAGGTCTCAGGACTGGCGACTGTTCTGAGGAAAATGAAGGTATATAATTCTAGTAACCCCAGTCCCATTCCAAACACACATCATAGCAACTCATAGTGAAACAATAATGTAATCCAATTATTTCAAAAGATCATACCAATGCACCATTTTATCATTATACAATCAAATCAACTAAACACTTAACAAGATTTGGTCTATCATTGGAAATAATTCAGCATATCATCTAATATTAAATTCACAAAACCAACCAATAATTATTTCAATTCAACTTGTTGATACTGAGAGGGGGGTGAATCAGTATCAAGTACAATTTAAAAAAACAACAACTTATACTTCAACCAGATTATATATTCAATTATATCCAATGAGCAATGAACAATAGTAGAAGAGTTACACCAATACACCACAATACACCATGCACAATATATGAGAAATACTCAATAGTTATTGTTCAAGGGTAGTAATGAATTCCAAGGGAAGCTACAAATTCCAAATATAAAGGGAGGGATAAACCTCCAAAAGGAAGATACAATCCTCCATTATCAAGAGAGGGTTGACCTCTCCATCCTTGCCCCTTCCTTCCACCCAAGAATATATGAGAGACAATAAAACTTTAGATTAAATTATCACCATCAACCAACCATCACATAGAACATTGATAATGCTTCTTGAGATTTCTTCAACTTATGCAATTATTCAGTTCCTGGAATACTTTGATCCTATAGATAATATTACTCGTTGTATTCTCCGAAACTCCTCCAATTTTCACTCCTTGAATCCTCCCAGAAATGGAGTTATATAGAAAATGGTAGACTTTATTCAATTATGGTTTATTCAGGAGAGAAAACTTGTACAGAATGCTCGACGCTCAATATTTAACATAAGATTATGAAATTCATACAAAAGCAACTAAATCCTGTACTCTTTCCAATGAATTGGTCTCACTTCAATTTTGATTCTCTATGAAGATGTTATGATTGTTTTACCCGGAACACCTGTTTATGACTAGCTTCAGGACTAGTAAAAAACCCTATCTTCCACAGAGTGTATCTCCAAAATTATAACGCATAAAGAGATGAAATACTTAACACAGGTACCTAGATATGTCTTCTCAATAACCTCCAAATTTCACCATTTGAATTTTTCTAGAAAACATTTTATAGCGACAATGGTAAGATGACCTGTAAATAACATACCTTAGAACACATCACCAAAAGACTTCATACTCCCTTGAAATTCGGCCTTCTTTAATTCATATTTCCTCTGAAATTCGACTTATATCTCCTTGTTCATTAACAAACTTGTGTGTGTTTTAAAATGAATTCATAATGATATGTATTTATACCCTTTATGTCACTTCCTTTTAACATTAGGGTCGACATGTAGTTTCTTCTTCAATTCACATTGTCATCTTCAAAAATTCACTTCTCCTCAATCGTGAGGATCCATGTGACGTGCCACATACCACCGAAAGAGGCATGACATATACTATACATCCATGGGTGTTGTATCTGCATGTGTAATTCCCTTCATGTCTATCTACTTCAATCAACGGTGGGGTCCAAAATCCAATGGCTAGGGTTGACATCAATGACTACAACCAATGACTAGGGTTGACATCAATGACAACAATCAATATTCCAACAATCTCGCCCTTTGTCATTGATGGAAACACTCATTCTCCCCCTGTCCTCATGCTCCTGGTTTCTCTCCCCCTTTGACATCAATGGAAAAGGGTGGGGCTGCTCCCCCTGCGTTTAATGGAAAAAGGTAACTCTCTTCTTTGGGGTTTCTCCCCCTAAACATATATCACGTAATAACACTTAATTTTTATGGTCTCTTTCTTCCTTGGAGTTTTTTCGTGGATCTAGGACATATATGCTACTTGGTCTTCTTGTTGCAGTTGCAACCAATCTTCCTAAACCTTCTTCTTTGATTTTCAATCTTTGTGAGTCAAACATGAGAGTATATCCTTGATAACACATTTTACTAACACTGAGTAGATTATGCTTCAATTCTTCAACCAATATTACATTCTTTTCTTTTACATTTTTTCTTTCAATCTCTACTACACCTTTTCAAAGTATTTTGGCAGATGAATCATCTCCAAATGCAACATTGCCACCCTTTCTCTTCAAGATGATGAATTTGTATTGATACCCATACATGTGTGAAGAACATCCACTGTTTATGTACCATTCATATTCTTCTTTAAATTCTTTAGTGGTCAATACTATTCGACAATATTCATTGTTTGGAATATCTTTCCTTCTCTATATTGTGGTTGGAATAGGGACAATTGTCATAGGAGCATCTTCATTCATATATCTACAATCTCGTGCTTTGTGACCAAGATAATTACATTTGTAGCATACAATATTTTTTTCCATCAATGGGGAAAATGAATTATAATTTATGTTGACAAATCCACGATTATTTCCATATCTGTTATTTACACCATTCATGTTTCTTGCATATTTGTTCATTTAATTGATTCTACAATTAATTGTCTTATGTCCAAAATTTTTGCAAGTATAACAATGACCAAGAAATAAATTTTGATACCTGGGAGTAAGTGACCTTCTTTGTGATGTAGTCCATCTAGGTTCATGATCTACTCTTCTGTATTTTCCTTCATACTGATTGAAGCTTCTTTGATTCCTGAAGGTAGGAGGTATTCTTGGATATTCATCTCTTTTGTAATCATTCCTTCTTTCTAGTATCCTGGTCAACTTCTCATCAACTATTTGTGTAGATATTTCTTCAACCTTCTTGTTGGTATTTGCATCTTCTTTGTATGAAATTTCACTCATGCATACAATATGTGTTAAGTCTTTTGGCACTTGAGAGTTTCTTAAGTTCTTCCTCAACGAGACAAGTTCTTGTTCAAGTTTCTCACAATCTTCTTCTTTCTTCATCATTTGGACATTCCTTACTTCTCCTATTCTTCTTTCTTCTTCGAGTAGAGTTTTCAAGGAAATGGTTTCTTATCTTAGTTTCTCAAAGTCTTCTAATTGTTTCTTCAATATTTCAATTGTCTTTTCACAACTACCCAATTCACTTCTTAGTTTTCTATGTGTGTTTTTGAGCTTGCTATTTTCCATCTCAACAGGCTTCAATTTTTTAAGATTCTCAGATTCTTGTTGAATCATTTTTTCTTCATGATTTTCTTCTTCTTCATTGGAACTTTCTTCTTCAGTATCATCTCTTTCAATCCTTGGATAAGGACATTCAAATTCAACATGTCCTACTCATTCACAATTAAAGCAAAAGAACTCACCTCTATTTGCTTCTTTGAAATCTGATATGTTGTAATTTGATTCAACTTCTTCTTTTGTTGTTGCTTCATCCCTTGCATAAAGGTCTTGTAGCTTGTCCCAAAGATCTTTTTCTGATGCACATGATCCCACATTGGATTTCACTAAATCTGTCAATCCATCGAGGATGGTATCTATTACCAATTTGTTGTTCCTTCTTGCTTCCTTCTGAGCTGCAATCTTTGGTTTCTTCAAAGAATTGTATCCTGGAGCAACTGAGAACCAAACATATGCCCCAAGAGATTTCAATTAAGTTTCCATTATATCACTAGAGTATTCAAAATTTCTTCCATCAAATGGTGGAATCCCATTTGGAATGTTGTCTTCCATTTCTTCTTAGGATCTTCTTTCCAATGGTTAAACTATATTGAAGGTAACCCGCTTTGATACCATTTGTTGATACTGAGACGGGGGTGAATCAATATTAAGTACAATTTAAAAATAAAATCAACTTATATTTCAAGAAGATTATATATTTAGTTATATCCAATGAGCAATTAACAATAGTAGAAGAGTTACACCAATACAACATAATACACCATGCACAATATATGATAAACAATCAATAGTTATTGTTCAAGGGAAGTAATGACTTCCAAGGGAAGCTACAACTTCCAAATATAAAGGGAGGGATAAACCTCCAAAAGGAAGATACAATCCTCCAATATCAATAGAGGGTTAACCTCTCTCCATCCTTTCCCCTTCCTTCCACCCAAGAATATATGAGAGACAATAAAACTTTACATTAAAATATCACCATCAATCAACCATCACATAGAACCTGATAATGCTTCCTGAGACTTCTTCAACTTATGAAATTATTCACTTCTTGGAATACTCTGATCCTATAGATAATATTACTCAATCTATTCTCTAAAACTCCTCCAAGTTTCACTCCTTGTATCCTCCCAGAAAAGGAGTTATAGAGAAAATGGTAGACCTTATTCAATTCTGGTTTATTCAGGAGAGAGAACTTGTACAGAATGCCTCACGTGAAATATTTAACATAATATTCTAAAATTCATAAACACGAAACTGCAGCCCGTACTATTTCCAATTCAATTGGACTCACTTAATTTGGATTCTCTATGAAGACATTATGACATTTTTACTTGGAACACCTGTTTATGACTAGCTTCGAGACTAGTCAAAAACCCTATCTTCCATAGGGTGTATCTACAAAATTGTAGTGAATAAAGAGATGAAATTTTTATCAAAGGTACCTAGATATGTCTTCTCAATATCCTCCAAATTTCACCATCTGAATCGTTCTAGAAACTGAGTTATAGCAAAAATGTTAAGAAGAACTATAAATAACATACCTTAGAACACATCACCAAAAGACTTCATCCTCCCTTGAAATTTGGCCTTCCTTACTTCATATTTCCTCTGAAATTCGACTTATATCTCCTTGCTCATTAAAAAACTTTTGTGTGTTTTAAAATGAATGTATAATGATATTTATTTATACCCTTTATGTCACTTCCTTTTAACATTAGGGCCAATAAGTAGTTTCAGCTTCAATTCACATTGTCATTTTCAAAAATTCATTTCTCCTCAATCGTGAGGATCCACGTGACGTACCACATACCACCGGAAGAGGACTGACTTATACTATCCATCCATGGGTTTATATCTTCATGTGTAGTTTACTTCATGTCTCTCTAATTCATTCAACTATGGGGTCCAAAATCCAGTGGCTAAGGTTGACATCATTGCCTACAACCAATGATTAGGGTTGACATCAAGGACAACAATCAGTATTCCAACACAACCTTACTATATAATTTCTCTCCATATCTTAGTACATTGATCATTAACATTTATTCTATCAATACACGATGTCACCAACTAAAATATTCAATAAAAAGGAAACTTATTATTCTAACAAAACAATTCCAATAGTTTAGTAAGGTTCCAAAATGAATATGAGCAATTAAGGAAATTTCCAACTTGTGCATACTACAAATTTAGCAAGAGAATCTATATTATTTCCACTAGCCATTTAAAAATCACAATAGAGGATATTTTAGGAGTTTGAATCATTTATAAAAGTTTTAGAAATCAACCTTATCTCGAACTAATTGTTATTAATAGACTACGATATTTTTGGATTAAGAATTTGATACAAGGTTTTTGTTGATCGTTGTAATTTTCTTAAAAACGAGATTGGAACAAAATTAGTTCGAATTTCAAAAATACTTCTGAACTAAAGACAAGAAACATAAGTGGTATAATCGTAACCTGATTATCCATTTGTTTTACTGATATACTACACCCTAGTGTTGTTGGGTTACGAGATAATCTATATTAATTATGATAGTAATTAACTAAGTGATAAGCGTAAGATTTATGAGTATGAAAAATATTACATATAAATCCCCGAGAGGGGTTTACAAATTATAAACTGAGAGTAAAACCAAGAGTAGACTATGCATACAGGTTAGGATTCATCATATTTCAATGACTAATAAAAATACACCATTGAAATTGTCGTTGTAAGTAAAGGATGATTATGTTATGTCTCCTTAAGAGATGGTTAAAGAATATATGACTTTAATTAATAAGATTTTTTAATAGTGATAGATATAAGAGAATTATTATCAACCCAGATGAAGAGAAATGGGTTCAATGTCTTAGAACAAAGTTGTCGATTCTTGAGAAGGAAAAAGCTTAATTAGTTTGTTACTCCAAAGGTGATGCATATCCAATCTTTGATCTCAATATCACAATAGATTGACATTCTAAGTTGTGTAAAATGTAGCATCTCCCAACGACACAACGAAGATCACGATAGAGGTTGTCATATTCGTAGATTATGAACACCATTATACTCAAATTCATTATTAATGAAAGTCTGAAGACAATGACCAAATTTTGATATGGAAGATAAAATTTATTGTTACAATATTAAGGACAAAGATTGAATGGACGTGCAATCTAAGGAATCTGTTGAATTGAACTTAGACACATTTATCACCCGATTTTATTTTCTCTCATAATAACTCGATCAATAAAACATAACAATTTTATTAATTCAATAAGGGCTCAAATAATGATCAAATGATTTAAAGAATGAAGGACGAAAAGGGTGGAATAAGTGGTTCTAGATCCATGAAATCATTTCTCAACGATACCTTTGAAAAAATTGTCTACATTTTAAGTTCCCTACTTAGAAATCTAGGTCACAAATTAATGAATCGTGAAAATGCTAGACTAAGTCCAGTAAACTCAACTGGTAAACACTCACAGTGGTGTTTCAACTCGGTGAACTACTACAGTGTTAAGCTATGTTGGCTTCATTTAAAAACTATCACCGCAAAGAGGTATATTACCGCTATCAGAGGAAGGTTTTGGCTTCCCTATGGTGCCAAATGATCCCAATTTAAGGGTAGTTGTTTAGGAAGAAGGAAATTTAGTTCTAGTCATGAGTGTATCAGTTAAAATCAGTGCAATGGTTCTTGTGGAATGTTGTCTAAAAGTTTATCCAAAATTATTAACTTCTCCACTAACATTAAAATTGTAAACGCTTCAATGCACACAATTTTTATCATTATGAGTTAGAGATGGGTTCACTTAAAAATAAACATTGTTAGAAACTGCAGTAATCTCGAAGGCTTAATGTCGTATGAAGAATGATTGTTGAATTTAATACATTATTATGATCATTACATAGAAAAAGAATATCACAAGTTTACTCTAAAAAAAAAATCGATTTGTTAATCCATTAAAAAGTTATACAAAGAGGTAATATGTTGCATATTCTATTAATTCCATGCTATATATATAGAGAGATCCATCAATAAATATCATCAATTCGATGCATTAGTAACAAAACAACAATGTACAAGAATTAAAACATATAATGGTAACTATCCATGATCTCCATCTAAATTTCATTATGAAATCATATGCAGTAAATTTATTACATTTTATTGGTGAATTCGACCACCATTCATACCGCTACGAATTGGTTATCTAGTTTAAACAATAACATAAAAATCGTAAAGGTTCTAAGATAACAAATTAACAATTGATATTCACAATACCATAACCAAGAGATAATGAAATATGATGATGGTCTTCAATGTAGTCTTGTGTCAATCCTTTCAGTTCTCACTTTTCAATCCCAAGACTTCATTGGTACTTCCCAATCAATGCTATGAATACTCTTCTTTCCCTTATCCCTCGAGCCGAAAAAGAGATACACACAAGAAACCAAAAACAATAGCTCCAAGGTTTCCTCGAAAGGAATTCCACTCTTGATATTTATCAAGCTTGAAATTCTAAATCTCACAAGTAAAACTACGTCAACCAAAAATTTGGTAGCATAACAGTACTACAGTCATGGGCAATCTACGATTGTCATCTAGAGAATAACAATCTTCGGTCTGATGAGGTGTGCTAAACTCCTTTGGAGAATTTATCTAGTGGCATGAGAAACCGATTTCAGTCCAACACTCTGGGGAGAGGAAACACTAAATCTCTAAATGCTAGTCCAAAATTAATTCTGTTTACCAAACTACACATGGATTGTACTAGAAGTTTGTCAAGGAAGGGACAGATTGAGCACTTTAAATGATACCCTAATATTCTCTCATAATCTCTCTAAAATTTCTTTAAGATGTGTCATACATTGTTCTTTTCTCTCATGCAGATGACGACCTCTCCCTACCAATATCTCATCTCAAACTTTCCAATCCGCACTTTAAAGAGGAGTTAATTGATAATATCCTGTCAACACAAATCATGGTATAAATAAGATATCTCGCTGGAAAATAAACAGTGGATAAGATATGGAGGAGCAGTAGCGTGAAGGCTGTGTATGGTGCCATGGAACAACGGTGGGTATGCTGGGTAAAAACGCCAAAATCGAATGTTGTTAAGGTTCTACCAGATCGCAACATTAAAAACAAACTCATATAAAGGCAGTCATAAAACAATCATGTTGTCTATCAATCAAGGGGATGTGCTACCATTCAGCGCTTCCACAGTGTTTTTAGGAATTTCAGGTATATTTACAGTGATACTCTTGAAATTCGCAGGTATATTCGCGACCATTTGCAGTGTTTTTGCTATCAAATGTGGCAATTAAAAAATTCGTTATCCTTGATGCATCTAGAAATTAACTATTGATATAAATAATGGTACGCTAGGTAAAATCGCTGGAATGAAATTTTCACTGGAATAATAAATGTAAAATTAATTTCCTTAACAATTCTGGAATATGATATCGTTGGGTAACTTTACTGGAATATAAAGTCGTTGTATAACATTATTCGCATAAAAATCATTGATAAATTGTGAAGCAGGAAATGCAGAGAGAAAAGAATAGTATATTAGAATGTATGAAGAAGTAATGAAAAAGTTCTAAGAAGATGTTACAATGCAATGGGAGATGGTTGAGCTAAATATGCTCAAGCAAGACAAAAATAGAAAGTACAACTGTTCAGTACAGTTGGCAGTGTACAGTCAGACTGTTGAGGTTACATTATATTTAACACTCCCTTTTAAACTCAACAGTTACAATCATCAGCACTGACTATGCCTAAGTGTTGTCTCTGAAAATAAAAAACTGACTTTCCTAGTGGCTTTGTAAAGATATCAGCAAGTTGATCTCTAGAACCACAAAATTGTAGTGCAATATCCGCATTATTGACTAGCTCGCGTATAAAATGAAACCGAGTGTCAATGTGTTTACTTTTCTTGTGAAACACATGGTTCTTAGATAATGCAATTGCTGAAGTATTGTCACAGAATATAGGAGTTGGATCCTTTTCTGTATGTGACATGTCTGTCAATAATCTTCTCAGCCATATAGCTTGACATGAAGCTGAGGTAGCAGCTACATACTCTGTCTCTGCAGAAGATATTGATACAATTGGTTGCTTCTTCGATGCCCATGAAATCAGGTTCGTGCCCAGTTGAAAAACATATCTTGATGTGCTTTTCCTGTCATCTACGTTGCCTGCAAAGTCACTAGCTGTGTAACCAAAGAGTTGATTACTATCAGATTTAGTGTACCATAAACCGAAATTTATTGTTCCTGCTACATATCTCAAAATCCGTTTTGTCATTTTTCAATGAGAATCTTTTGGTGATTCCATGAATCTGAAAACAAGGCTGGCTGCATACATAATGTCAGGCCTAGTTGCTGTAAGATACAACAAACTGCCTACTAAACTTTTGTATAAAGTAGAATCCACTGTGGGACCTTCATCATTCTTGCTTAATTTTGTGCCTAATGGTATGGGGGTTTCCGTTGGATTGCATCCTTCCATGTGAAATCTTTTGATGATGTCTGCTGCATACTTTTGCTGACAGACAAAAATGCCTTTAGCTGATTGATGAACCTCAATGCCTAAAAAATATTTCATTATGCCAAGATCTGTCATCTCAAGCTTAGATTGCATGGCATGTTTGAAATCTGTTAACTCAAGATTTCCTGTGTAGATCATGTCATCAACATATAAACATACAATTATAATTTTACCGTGCTGATTTGTTTTGGTATACCATGATAAATTGTGAAGCAGGAAATGTAGAGAGAAAATAATAGTATATTAGAATGTATGAAGAAGTAATGAAGAAGTTTTGAGAAGATGTTACAATGCAATGGGAGATGGTTGAGCTAAATATGCTCAAGCAAGACAAAAATAGAAAGTACAACTGTTCAGTACAACTGGCAGTGTACAGTCAGACTGTTGAGGTTACATTATATTTAACAACTCTATCAACGCAGTATAGTAATATATAAATTCGTCGTCAGTAATGAAACTACAGTCACAGGTACGCATAAAATAGCTACCAATAGACATTGAACTCACATTGAACTCACAGTGAACATCTTTTTAAATCGCCAATGTATAAGAATCAATGACCACAATGTAAATCGCAGTCACCATGCAGATTGTAGTCATTATCTAAATCACCATAAAAAAATGTAAATTGCAGTCAAATGTAAGGGATTCGCAGAAAAAAACAATGAAATAGCATTCAAATGATGACGGAATCACAGAGATAATCAACAAAGCGCAAATGCTATTTGATTAGAAATGAATCAACCTAATGCAGAGATACATGGTTTAAAGTAGAGAAATACATCACAAGAAAGCGCAAGACCATCAATCAACCAATATCAATCAAAAGGGGTAGACGACAGATAAGAACATCCTTCGCTCATCATCCACGCACAAAAAAGTAGGGCGCTGAGATCCATAGGTCTATTAACGCTGAAGTGACGACCGTAGATTAGGCTCCTACCCGACTTCTCAGGCACGGACTGATGAGCTAGGGACGAAGGCAAAAATAAACCACAATCATCGCAATCAATAAACCTCAGGACGGTCAAGACATGTTGGGATCGAAGGTCATGGGAAATCAATCAACATCAAGCTAAACCTATGGGGAAATTTTCAATCATCAACTAGAATGCTAATACTATCATATTATTTACTTGATTAAGCATACAGAACTGAAAGCATAAATCATACTAACAATCTACCGCACAGAAATAAGAGAAGCGTATCGTTGCCCAATCGTCTGCTCTGAGTTGATGTCTCGTGTTCTTTGCGCAACTCCTGCTTGCCGACTGGTGAGACTTCACTGGTACCTCCCAGCCAACGCTAGGGGTACTCTTCTTCCCCCTTAGCCCCCTGAGACACAAAGGGGCCACACACACTATCCAGAGAATCAACTAGCTCCCAACTCGCCTTGCAAGGTCGAGCTACCACTCCTCACCAAGATGGGTATCCCAACTCCCACAAGCTAAGTCAGTCAAGTATAAATTTCTGCAGTGCAACATTACGCACAATAGAAGAGATCCATCATCCTTCTCCTCCCTTCATTATATAGAGTTTCAAAGTCCTTTACCTTCCCAAACTCCCATTTAATTTAATGTTTAATAATTTAATTCATAAAAATCATCCCCGTACATGTGTCACCCGTCCCCTTCATTCCTCCATAAATTAATTTCATTAATTAATTAATTACCCCTATTTCCTTCACCCACCTAAAACCATTCCTAGAATCGCTCCTAGGTGTCCGCATATTCCCTTACAAGTTTTAATGGCATTCCCTCTTGCTAATTTACTAGTTGAGTTTGATTTTAGAAAGTTCTTAAATGCTAGATACCTTACTAAGTTAGGCTTTCTTTTTTTTCCTTGTTTCCTCTTTCTTTTATGTTTCCCACTTTTTCTTAGTTTCCTAAATCTTTTAAATTTTCCTCTTTCCCTTTTATTTAAAACTCAAAAAAGCATGTGTAGAAACTTACCCTTTTCCCTTTTTCTTTTTAATGAATAAATTTTTAATTAGCATAATATAATAAAACAATTATTTCCCCTTTTTAAATTTTATCCCAAAAGCTTTTTATAAATCAATTTATTTGCTTACCCCCTTCTCGTCACAAGACGAATGATGATTATCAATATTATTTAAGTATTTTTTTTTCTATATTATTTTTTATAAAAAGATAATTTTTTTATCACAAGTATCATTTAGACCTAGACTTCATTTTCCTAGGCTGGGCGACATTTTATTAGGGGAAATGTTTTAAATCTTCCTTAACACGTTATTCATCCTAAGGCCATCTCGGTTTATCCATTTATTAAATAACAATGCAACGTGCCCTTCAGGACGCACTAGGTGCTCCAAGGGTGCCACTCGCCTCTTTTAGTATCTCTTGCATGACGTGCCCTTCAGGACGCACTACATGCTCCAAGAGTGTCACTCGCCTCTTTCTATTTTTCTTACGCGACGTGCCCTTCAAGACGCACCACGTGCTTCAAGGGTGCCACTCACCTTTTGACTGACTTGGTAGACATAAAAAACCCCTGGAGTCAATACTCCACCAGGTGATCTTGTGGGAGACTAAGGGCCTCTAAGGAATAAATCCACTGCCTTATTGTGCACCTCTTAGAATCACCATGAGTGACTATTGCAGTCTACCCTCACGACATCATGGGTCCTCTTGAAATAGGTAATTATTAACCTACAGTTTGAGCCACGGTGGGAGTGCTAGTAGGTTGTGGCAAGACTATTGTCCACACCTCTCCCTCAACATCTCTGGTAGTCATGCATGACCCCTCTACTCCACATGTGAGTATGGTCAGAAAGCTATTGTCAGCCTGCATCATCAACGAATCATGTCAGAAATATATCCATAATCATATCATCTAATTAGATGCACTAATATCACATATAAAATAGTCAAACCCCAATAGCTCACTCTCCAACTTGATCTAGAGTTTAATGGGTTCCATCGATGCCTCTACATCCTCGAGGTCCGAAATCTTGCACACTCAGTAAAACTGAGTCAATAGCACCTGTCTATGTCAATGCAGCAAAACAACATGTCATCAACCCATAACGCCTCATAATCGTAATCAAATGCTTAATAGTATAATAATATGGATCACTTGCAAGCAAGTGTCCTCAAAGAATAAGTTTGCTTAGTGCATGTGAGAGAAGGATGTTACATTATGCTTCGATTTCCTAGTCATAACGAAGGAATGTTACAGATTTTGACCATTTAAGGTCTCAATACTAGTGATTGTTCTGAGGAACATGAAGGTATCTAATTCATGTAACTCCAATTCCATTCCAAACACACATCATAGCAATTCATAGTGAAACAAAAATTTAAGCCAATTATTTCAAAAGATCATACCAATGCACCATTTTATCATTATACAATCAAATCAACTAAACACTTCACAAGATTTGGTCTATATCATTGGAAATAATTCAACATATCGTCTAATATTAAATTCACAAAACCAACCAATAATTATTTTAGTTAAACCTTAATATATAATTTCTCTCCATATCTTATTACAATGATCATTAACATGTATTCTATCAATACACGATGTCAACAATTAAAATATTCAATAATAAGGAAACTTATTATTCTAAGGCTCCAAAATGAATATGAGTGATTAAGGAAATTTCCAACTTGTGGTGCAAATTTAGTGAGAGATTCTATATTCTTTCCATTATCCATTTAAAAATAACAATAGAGGATATTTTAAGAGTTTGAATCATTTATAAAAAATTTAGCAATCAACCTTATCTCGAACTAATTGTTATTAATTGACTACGATATTTTTTTTTATTAAGAATTCAATACAAGGTTTTTGTAGATCATTGTATTTTTATTAAAAAGGAGAGTGGAAAAAAATTAGTTTGAAGTTCAAACATACTTCTAAACTAAATACAAGAAACATAAGTGGTATAATTGTAACCTGATTATCCCTTAATTTTACAGATATACTACACTCCAGTGTTGCTTTTTTATGATATAATCTACGTTAATTATGATAGTAATTAACTAAGTTATAAGCGTAAGATTTATCAGTACGACCAATATTACATATAATGCCCTGTGAGGGGTTTACCAATTATAAACTGAGAGTAAAACCAAGAGTATACTATGTGTTCAGGTTAGGCTTCATCATATTTCCATGACTAATAAAAATGGACCATTGAAATCATCATTGTAAGTAAAGCACAATTACGTTATGTGTCCTTAAGAGATGGTTATGGAATATATCATTGTAATTAATAATAGTTTTTAATAGTGATAGATATAACAAAATTATTAGCAACCCAGATGAAGCAAAACTGGTTTGATGACTTAGAACAAGGTTGTCGATTCATGAGAAGGAAAAGTATCGATTGGTTTGTTACTCCAAAGGTGATACAGATCCAATCTCTGATCTCAGTATCACAATAGATTGACATTTTGAGTTGTCTAAAAGGTAGTGTCTCCCAATGACATGACCAAGCTCACGATAGAGGTCATCATGGTCATAGATTAGGAACATCGTTATACTTAGATTCGCTATTAACGACAGTCTGAATACAGTGACCAAATTTTGTATATGGAAGATAAAAGTTAGTGTTGCAATCTTAAGGACGAATATTGGATGGACATGCAATCTAAGGAATCCATTTAATTGAACTCAAATATAGTTATCACCTGATCTTCTTGTCTCTCATAATAACGTGATCAATAAAACAAAACAATTTTATTAATTCAATCGGGGCTCAAATAATGATCAGATGCTTTAAAGAATGAAGGATGATAAGGGTGGAACACGTGGTTCTAGATCCACGAAATCATCGCTCAACTATACCTCGAAAATAATTACAGAGAGTCTTTGTTTTAAGTTCCCTACTTAGAATCTAGGTCACAAAGTAATGAATCATGGAACTATTAGACTAAGTCCAATAAACTTGACTAGTAAATGCTCACAGTGATATTCCAACTCAATGAACTACTATAGTGTTAAGCTATGTTGGATTCATTTAAAAGCTATCACTGCAGAGAGGTAGATTAGCAATATCAGAGGAAGGTTTTGGATTCCCTCTAGTGCCAACCGAGCCCAATTTAATGGTATTTGTTCAAGAAGAAAGACATTTAATTCCACTCATGAGTGTATTAGTTGTGATCAGTGCAATGGTTCCTGTGGAACGCTAGCTAAAAGTTTATTCGAAATTATTAACTTCCCCACTAACATTCAAATCAGAAATTCTTCAATGTACACAATCGTTATGATTAAGAGTTAGAGATGGGTTCACTTAAAAATAAACATTGTTCGTGACTACAATGAGCCCGAAGTATTAATACCATACGTCGAATGATTGGTTACTTTACTACATTATTAAGATCATTACACAGCAAAAGAGTATCATAAGATTACTCCTTTAAAACAATCTTCGATTTGTTAATCCATTAAGAAGTTATAAAGAGAGGTAATATGTTGTGTATTCCAATAGCTCCATGCGATATATATATA